>VMBQ01008936.1:4176-36591 GCA_007657795.1 Dreissena rostriformis
GTTGAAAAACATGGCCGCCGGGGGGGGGGGCAGTTGTCCTTATATGGCTATAGTGAAAACTTGTTGACGCTATATAATAGCCACATTTATTGGCAAATCTTCATGAAACTTGGTCAGAACATTTGTCCCAATGAAATCTTGGCAGAGATTGAAACTGGGTCATATGAGCTGAAAAACTAGGTCACTAGGTCAAATATAAAAAAACATGTTAAAAGTCACTTTTTTGGTCCAATCTTCATGAATCAGCTTGCATTTTTTCAGAATAGTCTAGTTCCTTTTGCTCTCAGGTGAGCGCCTTAGGGCCTGATGGCCCTCTTGTTTATGTTCTATTCCAGTCCTCGGAGTCCCAGACTACTACGGCGGTAAGTTTCTCAGTACGATAGATCCACTTAAATTGTGTGAATAGTATCGAGTCATTTGTTTTGTGCATTCATTTACAACTCGATTTATTATTTTCTATTCAAACACAGTTATTTTGGGAAACAAAAGTTATTATATAACAAACGTACTCAATAGGCATACAGCACATAAACACAATCGTTCGATCTGTTTTATCATGCAGGCATTGACGAGAAGGATGGTGCTGGAAAGATGTACGACTATGATGGCGGAATGTCGGAAGACGGGGAAATGATGTACGAATATGATGGCGAGATGGGTGGAAAAATGGCAAACGGCCAAGGTGGTGGAATGAGTCCGATGATTGCGAATGGCAAAGATGAACTTGGGAAAAGCTGCCATTGTAGGATTGGGCTTTGGTGCCCGAGAGGATTTAGGAGGACTGGCAAGTGCAAATGGTGGTGCTTCCATAAGGCATGCCATTTATGGATCAGATGCTGCCGTCGATAGACAGCGGAGCAATAACGAACAGGTACGAGGCTGGTAATACAGATACAGCAAATGAGAATATGAAATTCTTGCTGGTGCAGAAGGGGTGCGAGAAAGCGCATTTGAATTATGCCATTTGAATTAATATTGCACTCTTAAAATAATTTTATCCTATAACCAAATAAAAATCGATAGTATATCAACGATCGTATAAACTTGAGCTTTATACTATCGCTATTTTTAGATCACACTCGGGTTTTTTCAAAAATTTACGTAAGAACAAAATCGTCAAAAATGCGATATTTGATAATTATTAATGAAAAAAGGGAGGCAATAATAGGGTAAATAGAATATTATGTGAGTTTTCGATAAAGATCAAGTTTTTCATGCTCGGTTCGAACCATGGAAAAAGGGAGGCAAGCCTCGCGCTACCATGGTTCTAAGCCTCGCATGATAAACTTGATCTTTATCCAAAACTCACATAATATTCTCTATATTGTATCGTGTCTATCACAAGCACATGATTTTAGCATGTGGATTGTAGATATTAACAATTGTATATGCTTAAAATAAAGATTCTTAACAGTCTGAACTAATAGCGTCCATAAATAACATGCTCTTAATAAATATGTGTTTCAATGAATGATTATAATTTAGGATGCATTTCAATGGCTAACATTTAAATTATGCATGCCAATTGATGATGTTGTTTTAAAGTTGTATGTATGTCTACCGAATTAAAAAATGGAGAAATATAATTATGATTGAAATTTGTTCATAATACACTTATTATTTTTAAGCTGTCTATACTGAAGATTGTATTTCCATCAAAGACATAATATACTTCCGCCTACATATAGTGTGCATTCAGCCAATGATTTGTCATTCATAAAAAATAAGTCGAACTTTTCCTTTCTTTCAGGACAAGCAACCTTAGGAGGGATTTGACGGACAATATATATATCAATCATATATTATTTAATCTCTGCAGCAAAAAAAAAATAAAAATAAAAAATGTATATATATACATCAAAATTAAATAAATTGGTGTTGCGTTATTAATTTAAACATACACGAATAGCTGTACATGTACTAGACACAGTTTGGAAGTTAAGCAAGGCCGCTATAATGTTCATTTTAGTCATAGGAACGACTTTCAATAACATACGAAGGCTGTTTCGTAAATTCGCGGTAGTATAAATAAAGCAATATTTTGAACAGTTAAGTATTTTCCAATAGAACATTAAGCACATCTACTGAGTAGTGCATGTAGCATGCCGCTGTCAAAGTAACACAATGCAAACTGTTTTTGTCGAATTGGTCATTGGTGTTTACTTGCTCGCGGTCAACGCATATGCCAAAATGTGTTCATGCAGGCCTACGTACTGACCGTTCAGATGGCCTAATCATTAAAATTATGATGTGGAGTTGCTTGATGACTTGCGTATGTTTAACGATATTACTTTGTGATAGTAGAATTCAAAGTTTCTAAACGCCTCTGTTGAAATATAAATCAACTTACGAAATTGTCAATACATACATTTTCTATTCGATGTACGCATATTCAATGCACAAATACCGCGGTAAATAATATATAAACTAATAATTGTAAACAAATACGGTATTTTAGATGTCTTTTTTCGGCATTCGTGGTTTACAGTTCCTTTAAATGTTTTAACAGATCGCAGTCATATGACTGAAATACTGTTGCAAACGACGGAAAACCAAGTAATGCGGTGCCGTTTGTGTCAAAGGATCATTGACGCACAACAGCTTAACCAGATATCACTATTGTAACAAACTTCAACCGCGGTTACATATTCATAGCCATGGTTATACATTTACACTGCAGTCACATATTCATAGTCAAGGCTGTACATTTATACTGCAGTAACATATTCATAGTCAGGGCTATACATGTATAATATCGGTTCTATTAATGAATAAAATTGGTCTTCACATTATGCTCTCAACAGTCATAAAATATGGCATTTGTCGTACAATTATTACCGCGAGTATATTTTTTTCGATCCGAAAAAGAGAAAGAAAAATTGTGGCAATAAATAAAATAGAACTCAATTTATGTAATGGATAAAGACGTTTATATTCCTGGAATGGCTTTCTGTCATTGTCTGCTTTTAGTGTATAGTTTTGTGTAATCCACGATTTAAGAGCGCTGTAACTTTTAACATCAGGCTTGCAATGTTTGATGTAAATTTTGAGCATGACGAAGCTACAATCCAATATATCACTAAAATGGTTAGACAGATAAGGTCATACAATTGTAGAAGAGCACCATATAAATTTTAAACGTAGTTACTCAAAATAATTACCTAGGAAAAAAACGCACTTTTCTGTGGACATGTTGTTGTTGTTGTTGTAGGGTATGAATAAATAAGGTAAAATATTTGAGGCTTACAATCACTACGACACAGATTATCTTTTCCTAACTGCTATAATATATACCTTTAATGTGAAACAAACACATATAATTTAAACTGTTTTTTTTTTTAAATAAATTTTATTAATCATGCACCAACCGTTCGTGCTTACTGTAACATTGCTATCAGGTTAACTTTCTCTAAGGACGTCCGGTTTGTCCATGTGTAACCTTTAAGAGAATAAAAGCCTTTTACATTTCAATTAAAACCACTTCTTTAATATGATCTTTTTTTAAGAAAGAACGTTAAGCCCAATAAACACTCAAAATCAACGAATATTTCGTAAAATATTTCGTAAAATTAAGTTTACCCATAAAAAATCCTTTTATCAATAGCCAAAATTTCAACGCTAGATGTGGTCTGGTAACATAGAATTAACAAGATACAAAATGCTCGATTTTTGTGGAACAATATATTCAACAGATGTTCATGTACAATTTTGTGTTCGTGTGCCGTATAAATAGATAACGTTGCGGGCAATTAAAGTGGAATATATTGAACCACAAAAAAAACACCAGCATTTTGTATCTCATTAAATATATGTTACCAGACCACATTTGGCACTGAAATTTTGGCTTTTGCTATAACCTTTAGGCACCTGGTCGATTTTTGCAGCGAAACGCTGTAGCGTATTGAAACGTATTGAATTTAGGCTTAAAAATTTTTAGTCTAAAAAAATACGGTTGACAAAAATTGGCTTTAACGATTGTAAAAATATGCATAATTTGCAAACTTAACCAAACTGTTTGCAATTCTGATAGTGGTCTTAGAAAAAAATTCGAAGAAAATGCTTATTTTAGAAATTCATCAAACGACATTTTAGCAGACGACAAATTTCCCAGCATGCAAAGGGTTAAGTCTGACGATTTGTATTCTATAAATGAGAGAACTTTCCATACTCCATTGTCCTATTTTGTTGTCTTTTTCGGTCGGGACTCAAAAACCTTGCCGAGGGCTTACAGAGAATTAAATGTGTCTGGTTCTAATAAAATTGCATTACTTTGTATCATTCATAACGATGTGTGCAATTTTTAATGTTGTACTGTGAAAAGTGTAGGGAAACTCATTCGGACAAGTAAGTGTCAGAGGGAAAACAGACGACCACACAGACGTCCATTTTTATGCCCCCTTTTTAAAAAAGGGGTATATTGTTTTTTGCATGTATGTCTGTCTGTCATTCCAAAGACCTATCAATATACGTATATTGATAGGTCTTTGGTCATTCTGTCTGTCTGTCCAAAACTTAAAGAAATCTTAAAGTTTTGTCATAACTTTTGCAATATTGAAGATAGCAACTTCATATTTGGCATGCATGTGTATCTCATGAAGCCGCGCATTTTGAGTGGTGAAAGGTCAAGGTCATCCTTCAAGGTCTAAGGTCCAAAAAAAATGTTTATCAAAGCGGCGCATTAGGGGGCATTTGTGTTTCTGACAAACACATCTCTTGTTCAGTATATCATGATGCGAGGCTTTAACAACACTGGGCATGATTTTTTTAGTTTTGAGTATTCTCATCCGTGGATTTCTTTGCTTTAGCATTTTAAGAACGTTTCGATTTTTTATCTTTGACCTTGAATTCATCTTTTCTGTGATTTTTTTGTTTTAATATTTTCGATTATTATTATTTTTATGCCCCCGGTAGGGTGGCATATAGTAATCGCACTGTCCGTCTGTCTGTCTGTCCTTCTGAAATTCTGTCACACTTGCGTTTAGGTTTCGAAAATTGGAACTTTTGCAATATTAATCGTAGCAACTTGATATTTGGCATGCATGTGTATCTCATTTTGAGTGGTGAAAGGTCAAGGTCATCCTCCAAGGTAAAAAAAAATCAAAGCGGCGCAGTAGGGGGCATTGTGTTTCTGTCAAACACATCTCTTGTTTATCTTTTACCTTAAACTGTGACCTTGACCTTTTAAGTGACATGCTTACTGGATGCGCAACTAGGTCGTTATATACCTGTAACTTCTGTAATTTGTTTCGAGACCCTACTTATTCGTAAGAAAATGTTTTTATCTTTGACCTTGGGCTCGGTGACCAGTTGTTTTTTAGCGCAACACTTGGTCTCGCCATGTCATTCTGGTTCTTATTTTAAAATCCATCCATGCTGGACAATTAATGATACTGTTCATATTTCACAGATTCGATTTAACATTTTAAAAGATGGCAAAGAAACATAAAAACAAACCATTAACACTACGAACTAACTCGGCACGAACCAATCAAATTGCGTTTACAATGCGTGCTAATTGTAAAACGCAATAAATTACACGTGCTTCACGAGGATGTGGGCTGAAATTGCTCGTGTAAACAGAAATATCACGAGTCACAGAAGCAAGTACCGGAACACATTTTAAGATACAACAAAACACTGATGACCATAAAAGATCATCGGTTTCCTTTTATTTACAATTATAACTTGTTACGTGTCTGACATTTCAGCTTATTTGAAAGGCAAATACATAAACTGCTTCTGTTTGCATGTGCAAGGTAAATTAAATACGACGTTTCATTGTAGATAAGTTTACACAGCAGTCATTACCGACGGGATTTAACGATCGGTGGATTAGTAATGTTTGCGTTTTTATTTTATTGCAAGTACACAAAGGAACACGATCCATAACAAAATAAAGCGATTACTTGTTATAATATTGTAATTAGTAACTAACATTTCCCTTATGTCGAAATGAATACGCTTTAGAATCACGTATTATTGTATTTCTTCTACCTATGCAATGCTTGTACTTACATATTGACACAACTTATCAAAAATAGCAATGCTTTCGAAGTGTTTTCGTAAATGCTTAGGCTCCCCCTCGAAGACAATGTGAATAAAATGAGAATATACTTAGATAGAATTTTCAGGGAGTACCGTTATTGCAATTGTTTATATTTAAAACAAGAAATATCTTTAAAAAAGATATACGGCGTTGATTGTGGTCGGTGTTTATGAAATATCAAAAGTTATATCTATGAGATCAAAAATAGCGAATGCCTTTTTTTCTGCGCAGTTCGTATCTGCATCACACGCAAATAAATTACGGGGTGTTGCGCCAGATTTCGTGGCTTATTTCGCTTTTTTAGATATTATTACTAAGATATCTATATTTACAGAATAGAAAGAAAAAAACACAAGAAGCATGCACATGAATGAAAGCATATAGGTCAGCCGGCAACACTAAAATCTTATTTGATTCCATTATTAATAACATCGTGAATCATCGTGCTCATGCTTAATAAATAGGTCTAAATGGATAAATATTTATAATTAAATTATTCAAAATTGGTCTTTATCATGCAATTGTTAAAAACACATAAAAATCTTTGATTGACATACCATAATAATATCGCCGAATATCTTTATATAGTATCTTTCTGATCAAAATAACCTTCAAGTGCACATAGTTTACGCGATAGCGTTTATATAACGATTTCTGTAACTGACCGCAAACTGACCTTGATACCTTGCGGGTTCGAATGCAATGCATTGAAGTGAGGTAACAATTCCGCTGCTGGAACGACGGCTTGTTTAAAGCTTTAAACATTTACGTGTTTAACGGTCAAGTTCGAAAACAATTTTAAATATGTTCGTCAAAGCGTATATTAGGTTACTGAACAACAATACTTATATGATCTAAAATTTATTAATACACAGAATGCAATATCGTTGTAACTACAAAATATGAGAACACAGCCTTTAAGTACAAACGCTCTGGCGCTGAATTTTCTTCTAAATATATTCAATTCAATTCAATATTTATTGCATTATAAGGCCTCCGGTCCATATACAAACATATGTACAACCAATGATAAATCATAGTGTATAATCAAAAATCAAAATCTAGACAATATATAGTATGTCTCAATTAAACATGTCCAAGTATACATTTCTTTCTTTAAAGGCATAATATATGTACATATACATTTCTTATCAGTTTCATATCCTCAGTTGACATTAGGCTGTATAATTTCTCTAAATTTGGATATTGCAAGTAATACAATGATATATAACTTGAACGAATATTTGAATACAACGGGCAACTAATCATAAAATGGAATTCATCTTCAAGAACGGTTTCGCAAAATACACACGTACGATAATCCCTAGACATATTATAATGCCTCCCTTTCTCTACCATAAGATTATGTGAGGAGCTACGAAAGCTAGCCATACATTTTCTAAATGTGTCTATATCTATAGCAGTGACATATTTTTCGGCAGTGAAACTAGTCTTAAACATCGAGTAATAATGTAATTTACTACTTTCAATACATCTCGAGTGCCATGTTTGAATAAATTGATCGTTTAGCTTTTGTACATATTGTAGTAAAAACAACTTTGGGTTNTAATTCGCAGCTTTCTATGATAGCCGAAAGATGGCATAGTAGGCACGCGATAGCAAGCAACAATGTGTCTCTGCGTGAATTGGTCACTTAGGACAATGTCCAAGGTCATTGTGAGTAAAGGCGGCATCGGAAAGCATTATTGGTTCAAACAATATTCTGATTGACAAAATATTAATTTTGGCGTGTTAATGTATAACTTGAATTATAATAACTAGAATTTCAGGCTGCGGTTCTCATTTATCAGGGATCTATACAAACAAATGTTTATAGGTCCCTGCATTTATTACGGAAATACAAGAATTGGCATGTTTTTCTATTCGTTGCATTATAACTTTTGTTAAGTGAACACCATAATATTGTTATTAATAATATAACAATTGGCCATTATCCTTTCATGTTTTTATACTTGCTTATCCCACTTATTGGTTGTTTGTTTATCTGCTACTAGGTTACATCGGTCATTGGCCACACTAATTTAGAACTGACATTGTGACAGATTAGTTCTACTGACCAATGTAATTGTGTAACGTCTTAACCCATTTATGCCTAGTGGACTCTCCCATCCTTCTAACTTGGATCAATTTATTTCCAATATTAGGGATGTCTGGTATATTTATTTCTATATTTAGAATATTTCTTACAAAAATTCCTTTAAGCAAACAGCGCAGAACCTGATGAGACGCCGCATAATGCGGCGTCTCATCTGGGTCTACGCTGTTTGTCAAGGCCTTTTTTCTAGACGCTAGGCATAAATGGGTATTAAACAGTAAGTAAGTGTGTGCTTATACTGAATGTATTATACTTGACCAAATGGCCGAAACAGAGCTTAATACCAAGGTCACATACCAAACACAAACCTAAACGAATCAAAGTAGTGTCAACTTTAGTGACGTCACGGTCATCGAAACGCATACTAGGTTGAAGTACGAACAATCCTTGCTTATTTTTTATCAGCTTACGAGATCCGTATCTCGTCTTTTTTGTGAGTGCACAAGTCATTTTAAACAGTTATTATCACAGTTTAAAGAAACGTTGTAATAACAGAAAATAAAGATATATATAATTTAAAAACAAACTAATTAGGGATAATTGGAAAAAAAATATGAAAAGAAAAAAAGATTATAACGACCAAAGCGACCCATCACAGTATTGGGATTGCATAAAAAAATAGAAAAAAAATCATATATGATATATAATGTATATTATATATCATATATGATTTTTTTTTTAGATTTTTTTTATGCAATCCCAACACTGTGACGGGTCCCTATGATAACGACCACTCTATTTATTTTGATTTTCACACTTTCTTTTCAAACTCAGCATAGGTCTGGGGTGTTTTTCAATCGCCATATGAAAAATGCGGAAAACTTTTGACAAAACACTTTGTCTGCGGAAATAACGGTTATAATGGCGAATAAGATTTTCTGATATCGGTTGATGAAGTTCAAGAAGCTATTAACAAATTAAAACGTAATAAAGCATACGACATAGACCGTTTATTAAATGAATATTTTATTTAATATATGGCGACATTCTTTCTCCGTTTATTTGCAGAATATGTACAGCGATATTAGTTTCGGAACACCTGGGATTAAGGGATTATAATTTCATTGTTAAAAAAGGTGATCGTAGTTCTGTTGCAAACTACAGAGGCATTACTTTATCAAGTTATTATTCAAAGCTGTTTATTACACTATAAAATAACAGAATTACGACGTCATTCTGTTCGAAATAAACTGAACAGAACAGATTAATTTTATATAACTTTATTTTGTATTAACTTTACCTTACGCAGGTGACATTTAAGACATATAATAACTTGTATGTGTATATAGCTGTAAAATATGTGTATTGCAGAGACGTAAATCCTTTGAGCGCTGGAACCGGATTTTGAAGGCCTTTGCAAACAGTTTGGATCCAGATGAGACGCCACAGAACGTGGCGTCTCATCAGGATCCAAACTGTTTGCTATTCTAATAGTATTCTTTGAAAAAAATCGATGAAAATGCTAATTTTTGAAATTCAGCAGACGACATTTTAGCAGACGACAAATTTCCCAGCATGTAAAGGGTAAATAAACTATTAAACCTCCTATAATTGTCATGACAAAAACAAATAGAAGTAGCATATGGCCTTCAAACGAATTAAAACATATTCACATTGAATATGTCAATTAATAATACCAATTATAAATACTATAGTATGATAAGTAATAGATATGAAAAAAAAAAACTATTTACATTTACAATAATAAAAAAGACAAGAATAACATAGAGTACATTAAATAAAAATACCATAATCATCATTTACAGTGTATATACGAACATGATAACGTACTTTTGCAATGTTTTGAAAAGTGATAATATTATTTTAACCTTGTATCGTATAGCTTTCGAGGATTGCAAAATGGGTCATTTGTACTGGGTTTTTCATTGTAAGTAAACTTCTAGAAGGATTTGGGTTTTCAGGCGTGGATTTATATCATGAAAATATATGCAGTCACGATATAGAACACGTATGCCATTGTATATCCATCTCAATCTACTATTGGGCGGAGATTAATTGTCTGAAGATTTTACTTTAGACCATCGGTATATAAATTCAATTGAATAATGTAATCTGTTAACTCAGGTGTTCTTAACAGGTTGCAACAATATGCTCTAGAAAGAAAACAATCTTTCACCGTGTACAATACAGCATCATCACTCTCCATATGTATGTACGGTGGCATAGAGATTACATACACTCCTCTTTTTTTAAATGCACTCCTCTTTTTTTCTATTTCGTTCCCACGACATTCTTACTCGAGGGAACGACTTACTAACTCGTCGGAACGAGTTAGCTATGTCATGGGAACGAGTTACTAAGTCGAGGGAACGAGAGAGAAAAAAGGAGGAGTGTAAAACTAAATAAAAGAGGAGTGCAATGAAAAAAAAGAGCGGTGCAGTAAATGAAGGAGGGGTGCATGATGATCATGGGTAAAAGTTAAATTAATATAACAAACAATTTGATTGGCTGACTTACTCGTGGGAACAAGTTAGCTCGAAATAGCTAAAATCTCTCCTCTTTTGTTTAATGCACCCTCCTTTATTTAATGCACCGCTCTTTCTTTTTTTTTCATTACAATCTTTAATTTAGTTTTGCACTCCTCTTTTTTTCTATCGCATTCCCTCGACTTAGTAAGTCGTTCCCACGACATAGCTAACTCGTTCCCACGAGTTAGTAAGTCGTTCCCTCGAGATAGAAAAAAGAGGAGTGCAATTTAAAAAAAAGAAGAGGAGTGAATGTCACCACAATGCCACAGTGTGTAAAGCCCAAGTCTCACTATTGCCGGTGTAGCTCCTGTTCATTTCGGTTTGATAGAGCCGGTCGACCGGCGACTACCGGGATGATCGATGGTTATTTTTTTTTTAGCGCGGTCACATATATTCCCGGTGCTGCCCCGGTTTACATCACGGCAGAGTCCCGGTCAGCCCTGGTAGAGCTACGGTTTATCCCGGTGAGTCCCGGTCGTAGCCGGTAGTGCCCCGGTTGTGTCCCGGTCGTAGCCGATAGCGTCCCGGTGGAGCCCCGGTGAAAGCCGGTGGCGTCCCGGCAGAGCCCCGGTGACATAAAAAGCCGGTGACGCCCCGGTTCATGCCACAGGTATTTAACATTTTAATAGTTTGCCGATGGAGCCCCGTTTGTCCCCGGTTTATCCCGAACGTTCCCGGTTGAGCCCCGGTTCATCCCGGTAGAACCCGGATCACGCACCGGGGCTCCACCGGCATCGCAAAATGTGATAGTGAGACTGGGCCTTTACTCTTTATTCGTTACATTTTGCTTTTTGTTCAAAACACGACCGAACAAACGGACGACTGATATTAGTAAGTTTGCACACATTATTTCATTGATTATGTACTCTATACATATCTTTAATAAAAACGATTTTATTGTTTTGGCAAAACCGGCAAATTGGGACCAGCACTTCGCCCAGAAAGTATGCATTTCAGTAAATAAATATTAAACTCATAGCATCTCAAGGAAAATGAAAAAGATAAGTCAGTTTACTTGTCATTTTATAAGTCAATGGTTTGTGTTTACCAGAGCTACGTAGTAAAGCAAGCATCAACTATATCTCTCAGTCCCTTTGCTTACAAAAGATTAAAAGACATAGAATCATATACCAAGATACCTGGTAAGAGGCTATGACTATCATGTAGATGATCGTTTTTGGAAAAATGTGTCGTGTTCTGAGAAAACTGGGCATAATGAATGTGCGTAAATTGTCATCACAGATCTCCTAATATGGGACGACACTTTACGCACATGCATTATGCCCGGTTTTCTCAGAACACGACACAAATAACATCAAACATGATACATGCATATATATGTATATCTACTTTATATCTACATGATGGTCATATCCTAGTCCCAATCAATATGCGTTCAATATAGTGTATAAAGAACATGTATCGAAAAAGGCGGAATAAGCCAGATATTTAAATCTGTAATCGAAAATGTATGTACTGTCGAATTTGCCAGCATGTATATCATGCATGTACGACGTGAATCTAAATTTAGTTTTAGTGAAGATTCGTTCATACGACAAAAAACGCACAATTTTGTTTTACGGATCATTTAAATTTCCTGCAACGATATCTATTATGGTTACAACGTACTAAATAATTGAGTCGTGAAGGTTAGGTTTAGGGTTATCCTCTAAACAAAACATCATATTTTAATCGAAAGCATGTTTTACTCTGAAGACTGTTGTTCTGGTATAATTGTTTGATAGGGTAAGCATAGGTGTTCACTACTTAATCCCTGAAATATGATTTAGTTAGAGATGTCAGTAAAAAAAATGACACTGCAAAAAGGTTACAATCCACTAGAAAACGGCCAAAAAAAAGAAGGTGCAAAAACAGTCGATTTTGGTTTGTGTCAAACTCTTTTTTGGATTGAACATGACTTATCTTTTGTATTGCTTAAATCGATTCAGCTTAGAATGCCATTTAAGAAAAGGTATGGTTATGGTGGTCTCTATGTGCAAAATGTTGCGTTTATTTTCGCTTAAAGTTGTCGTTTTTACATAGAATTATATAGGAAAAACATTAAGTATATTGTGACCTAAATTATACGACACAAGAACACTATCTCCGATCCTAATAAAAAGACGAATGCTTCGGTTATTGTAGGAAAATATGTACGAAATATCTTCGTCACAATCGGCTCGGGGCGCTAATTTGCCTTTGCTGCATTTTATGAAATTCGTCTTCAACGTATAATTTGTCTTGTCTATTTTGTGTTATTGTAACATATTTTTATCAATATATTACAATTTAACACATATAAAAATCGTACAGTCCCAATTCAACAGAGAGAGAATCAAATTGGTATGACCTAATCAAATTGCATAACTTTGTATCATCAAATGTATGTACTCTGGAAAGTGCAGGAGAAATAATGCAGACATTCCGGACAAGTTAGCGTCCACGGGCAAACAAACTCTTTTGATCTTTGACCTTGTATGTTGACCTTGACCTTCTTAAGGACACGCTAACTGAGTGCGCTACTACATCGTAGTTAGTATGCCTGGAACTTCTGTGAGTTATTTTAAGAGCCTAATTATGCTGAATACAATGTTTGACCTTGAATCGTGACCTTGGACTCAGTGGTCTGGTTGTTGAGCTTGACATTCGGTCTCACCATGCTTAACAATTCTGGTATGTTATTTGGAAATGCATCCATGTTGGGCAAGGGTTTTCTCCGGACAAAGTATCAATGACTTATTCCTAAATTTGACATTTGACATTATTCCTTAATTTTATCTTATACCCAGGGATTTGGTTTTTGTTTTCGACACTCAGTCTCATCACGCTGATGCCTTCCGCCAAGTTATTTTAAAATCCTTCGTGGACAAAATTATACCCCCAAATAAAATGTTTCCCGACGCCCGCCCAAAAGCCCACCCACCCTGGTTTTCCAATCTGACATACCGCCGTGTTTTTTTAAACGAAATACAAACATGTAATAATACGGTCCATGTTTCACAGAGTCGATTTAACATTTTAAAAGATGGCCTAAAAGTCTTCAAAGAAAACATTCACACTATGAACTCACTCTGCACACACAAATCAAAAAGGCGTTAACAATGCGTGCTAGTTATAAAATGCAATAGGTAAATGACACGTGCTTCACGAGGATTTTGAGCTGAATTCCAATGTTAACAGAAATAACACGGTTCACAGAAGCGAGTTCAAATGTAAACATCCAACAATCAACAATAGACTGATGACCATAAAATCGAGGGGTGAACGGAAAACTGTTGTTACTCATATTAAATAAAGAAGGAGATACTGCAGTTTTCCGTTCAGCCCTCGAAATGAACATCGGTTTTCCTTTTATTTACAATTATAACTCGTTACGTGTCTGACTTTTCAGCTTATTAGAAAGGCAAATACCGAAACTGCACCTGTTTGGATGCGCAAGGTAAACCAAATACGACGTTTAATTGTAGATTTATTTGCACAGCCGTCATTACAGACGGGATTGTGTATTGAAAGTACATAAAGGAACACAATACATAACAAAATAAAGCGTTTACTTGTTAAAATATTGTAACTAGTAATTAACATTTCCCCGTGTCGAAATGAAGAAGCTTTTGATTCACGTATTATTGTATTTCTTCTACCTATGCAATCTTACCGGTACATATTGACACAACTTATCAAAAATAGCAATGCTTTCGAAGTGTTTTCGTAAAGGCTTACCCCCGCGAAGAAAATGAGAATAAAATGAGAAGAGACTTAGATAGATTTTTCAGGGAGTAATTACAATTGTGTATATTTAAAAAAAATGCATATTAATCTTCAATTTAATTAATGAAACTTAATTCGCAGCATTCTACGATAGCCGAAAGAAGGCATAGTAGGCACGCGATAGCACGCAACAATGTGCCTCTGCATGAATTGGTCACTTTGGACAATGGCCAAGGTCATTGTGAGTAGAGCGTCATCGGAAAGCATTATTGGTTCAAACAATATTCTGATTGACAAAATATTAATATTTGGCGTGTTAATGTATAACTTAAATTATAATAAGTAGAATTTCATTCTGCGATTCTTATTAATTAAGAAAATCAAATTTTCGCACGAATTTCCATATGGTTCATTGTACATAGTCTTAAGTGTAAACCATAATCTTGTTATTTATAATATTACGTTAAGTCATGTTCCTTTCATGTTTTAATACTGGCTAATCCCACTTATTGGTTGTTTGTTTATCTGCTACTAGGTTACATCGGTCAGTGCTCACAATAATATAGAACTGACAGTGTGAAAGTAGTTATAATGACGTAACGTCTTAAACAGTAAGTAAGTGCAGAGAGGTAGATGTTATATACGTCTCTGGTAAGTGTGTGCTTATACTGAATGTATTGTACTTGACCAAATGGCCGAAACAGAGCTTAATACCAAGGTCACATACCAAACACAACGAATCAAAGAAGGATCATAGTGACGGGACGATCTGCGCAACGCATACTGGGCTGAAGTACGAACAATCCTTGCACATTTTTAATCAGCTTATGAGGTCGGTTTTGAGTCATTGTTTGGTGAATGCAAAAGTCGTTTTAATAGTTATTATCAGAGTTTGAATAAACGTTTCCAATAACGAAGGATAAAAGATATAGACAACTTAAAAAAACTAGTGATAATTGGAAATTTTTAATAAAAAGAAAAAAAGAGGATAACGACCAACGTATTTCTTTTAATTACTTTTTTCCAATCACCCAATGAAAATGCGGAATTTGTTTCTGTACAACACCACACTATCTGCGGATATTACGATTTCAATGACGAATCAGATTTTCCGATATCGAATGATAAAGTTCAAAAAGCTCTTAAAATATACTGTTTATTGAATGAATATGTTAGTGTATGTAGTGATATTCAATCTACGTTTATTTGCAAAATATTTAACGCTATAGAAGCTTTTTATTTTCGGACACCTGGGATTAAGGGATTATAATTCCGTTGTTAAAAGGGAGATCGTAGTTCTGTTGCAAACTTCAGAGGCTTTACTTTATTAAGTTGTTTTTTAAAAGCGGTTTAATTAACACTGCGTTAACTGACAGAATTACAACGTTCTGTGAAAAATACAATCCTATTCCGTTGCGCAATCTAGCTTTATAATAATAACTGTATTATTATTAACTTTATTACGCAGGTTACATTGAAGATATTTAATTGTCATGACAAAAACAATTATTATTATCGTATGGCCTTCAAACATGTTAAAACATATTCACTTTGAATATGTAAATTAATATACCTTATTATAAATACTATAGTAGATGTGATAAGTAATAAATATGAAAAAAATGATTAAATTTACAATAATATTTTTTATAAAAGACAAGAATAACATATAGAGTACATAAAAAAAACACCATCATCATCATATACATTGTATATACGAAAATGATTACGTACTTTTTAAATGTTTTGAAAAGTGATGATATTATTTCAACGTTGTATCGTTTAGCTTTCGAACATTGCAAAATGGGTCATTTGAATTGGGTTTCCATCGTAAGTAAACTTCTATAAGATTTTGGGTTTTCAGGCGTAGTTTTATATCCTGAAAATATGAGTCGCGTTCTGAGAAAACTGGACAAAATGCATGTGCGTAAAGTGTCGTCCCAGATTAGCCTGTGCAGTCCGCACAGGCCAATCAGGGACGACACTTTCCGCCTAAACTGGATTTTCGCTAAGAAGGGAAATCATTTAAACGAAAAATTCCATAAAAGCGGAAATTGTCGTCCCTGATTAGCCTGTGCGGATTACACAGGCTAATCTGAGATGACAATTTACGCACATGCATTATGCCAAGTTTTCTCAGAACGCGACTCATATTATTTCAACGTTGTATCGTATAGCTTTCGAGCATTGCAAAATGGGTCACTTGAACGGGGTTTCCATCGTAAGTAAACTTATAGAAGATTTTGGGTTTTCAGGCGTAGTTTTATATCCCGAAAATATATGCAGTCGCAATATAGAACGCGTATGCCATTGTATATCCATCTCAATCTACTATTGGGCGGAGATTAATTGTCTAAAGATTTTACTTTAGACCATCGGTATATAAATTCAATTGAATAATGGAATCTGTTAACTCAGATGTTCTTAACAGGTTGCAACAATATGCGCTAGAAAGAAAACAATCTTTCACCGTGTACAATACAGCATCATCACTCTCCGTTTGTATGTACGGTGGCATAGAGATGACATACACTCCTCTTCTTTTATTTCGTTCCCACGACACACTTACTCGAGGGAACGACTTACTAACTCGTGGGAACGAGTTAGCTATGTCGTGGGAACGAGAGAGAAAAGAGAGGAGTGCAAAACTTAATAAAATAGGCGTGCAATGGAAAAAAGAGCGTTACAGTAAATACAGGAGGGATTGCATTAAACAAAAGAGGAGATAGTTTTTTTAATTGCACTCCTTTTTTTCTATCTCGTTCCCACGACGTACTTATTCGAGGGAACGACTTAATAACTCGTCGGGACGAGTTAGCTATGTCGTGGGAACGAGTTACTAAGTCGAGGGAACGAGAGAGAAGAAAGAGGAGTGCAAAACTAAATAAATGAGGAGTGCAATGAAAAAAGAACGGTGCAGTAAATACAGGAGGGGTGCATGATGATCATGGGTAAAAGTTAAATTTATATAACAAACAATTTGATTGGTTGACTTAATCGTGGGAACGAGTTAGCTAAGTCGTTCCCTCGAGATAGCTAAAATCTCTCCTCTTTTGTTTAATGCACGCCTCCTTTATTTATGCGCCGCTCTTTTTTTTCATTGCACTCCTCTTTTATTAAGTTGTGCACTCCTCTTTTTTCTATCTCATTCCCTCGACTTAGTAAGTCGTTCCCACGACATAGCTAACTCGTTCCCACGAGTTAGTAAGTCGTTCCCTCGAGATAGAAAAAAGAGGAGTGCAATTTTAAAAAAAGATGAGTGAATGTCACCTCTATGCCACACTCTTTATTCGTTGCATTTTGGTTTTTGTTCAAAACACGACCCGAACAAACGGACGACTGATATTAGTAAGTTTGCACACGTTGTTTTCTATATTATGTACTCTGTGCATATCTTTAATAAAAACGATTTTATTGTTTTGGTCAAAACCGGCAAATTGGGACCAGCACTTCGCCCAGAAAGTATGCATTTCAGTAAATAAATATTTAACTCATAGCATCTCAAGTCAAATTAAAAAGATATAGAGGATATTTGTTCATGTCAGTGTAAGATCGTTTGTTATTTCACGAGTGATCATTGAAAATATGATTTTTCTACGATCACGAGTGAAATAACAAACGATCTTACACTGAAATGAACAAATTTTCTTGTTTCTTTTATGCCCCTTTTTCGAGAAAATAATTATCAGTTGTTTCCCTTTCGCTGAAAAGTTACCCTTTCTCCCGTGGCGTGCCTCAATACATTGAAATGGCGTCATTTTTTTGACGAAATGACGTCATTTTCTTGACAAAATGTCGTCATTATTCCAGCGAAAATTTGTGATTTTCACCGGTGAAAATAACAATTTGTTTATTTTCACAGCTGTTATTTCACTACAGAAATGTCATATTTTATCATTAGGTATAAAAGAAAAAAAACAATTCAGTTTATTTGTAATTTTATTAGTCAATGGTTTGTGTAAACCAGAGCTTCGTAGTAAAGAAAGCATCATCTATATCTCTCTGTCCCTTTGCTTACAAAAGATTAAAAGACATAGAATCATATACCAAGTTACCTGGTAAGAGGCTATGACTATCATGTAGATATTCGTTCTTAAAAAATAACATAAAACATGATGCATCCTCGTGCGAATCATTGACCAGAATGATTCAATTTCAAATAACGCGGGTCGAGTGGTTATCAAGCGTTGTATTATGAAATCTTCAATAACGAAATACTGATAGTCAGGGCCTCCAAAGAACTATGTGTTTACAGTACTACGTGACTTGTTGATCTAAATAATCTGTTCCCACTACGATGTACATACACGTTCGTGTTCGTTCAAGAGTCAACATTGTTTATGTTCAAGACAAAGTACTGTATTGCCTGAATCACCTTAATACACTTCAATTAACATAAAACAATATAAACTTAGCGAATAACCAAACACGCTACTGTTCCATTTGTGTGAATAGTAACATTTTTTTATGTTTTATTAATACGTACACGTTTGTACATAATGTTTGTTCACTTTCACTGTAGTTTGTGTTTATTTGCACGCTTATATTTGTACTGGTGCACATTGGCTATACTTTGCAGGTAAATGGTCAAAGGCGTTTTTGCCGATATGCCAATAAAAAAACCTTTAACTTGCAACTATGATACATATTGCGTTGTTCTATGTTTTAACATAATTAATACGCAAATTCGTAGATTTTTGCATAAGCGTCTATCGTATCCATCCCTACCCATTTGAAACTGTGATCGTCGATAATACGAGAAAGTTCTTTGCTAAGTAAGACAACAAATAATACACAAAAAGGTAATACGATCATAGAGAAATATTTGTATTGGTGGTAATAATCGAGTACGCCGGGTCCGTATTTTAGACAGGTCCATATCCGCTCGATCTGTTCAGGGGTGAAATCCGAATCTGCAATGTTTGCCGTAGCATCGCCCTCCCCGAAATGAAAACTGCAACCCCGGTCGGGTTCATTTCGGAGTTCTATGCTCGGTAAAACGTCTATTCGTCTGATGTTCGCGATTTTGGCTAAAATTCCAGTCACAAACACGTCTTCGAATGGAAAGTAGACCATGTACTGGCTGTTGTGGACAATTCTTGGAAGAGCGGAAGCGGAAATGACGTATATCGGTCCATCGCAATATGGTGGATATTTTTTCAGAGGATAATCCTTGATGTCAATTTTCCATTTTCCATCTCTTCGGGCTTCAGCGTCTTGCCAAAGTCGGCCAAATATTTCTCCCTCATAACTTGGTGTATATTTGGTGACCTGTGCCATGAGTTTAGGTATATGTGCAAAGGTATCGACGTCAACTTTGATGACGTAGTCTATCTGGTTACAATAATTCATAACCCATTTTAATCCAAACAGAGTTTTACGCGTTAGATTGTAATAACTGTCTTTAAAATTTCCTTGAATCACATCTCCATAAATACGACTTTCTTCCAACAACCGTGTGTTTTCTTGTGCGTTATAATTTTGACCAAAGACGAAAACTGCTCTGTATGAATTCTCCAGCTTCCGATCAGGCCAACCATTATACCTCAACGAACCAATCCACGTGTTTCTTAGAATTTGTCTTGACTGAAAGTCATTTATTGTGCTTGGAATAAGCAGAATTACTGATTTACCGGATAGGCCTCCGCATATCTGCCGCCCATCAATCAGGTAGTCTTCTTCTAGTGGAGTCACAACATGGTCGCTCGGCGTGAAGTACGCATGCTCATACTCTTCATCTGACGTCATTTCCGCTATTGATGCCGTGTATCTTGTGAACGCGAAAATTGCCAAATTTATGCCCAACAGAAGAAGCATGCAGAACATGCAGCAGGCGAAGCACTTTATCCGTCGCATCCTGTAGCAGGGCTGGAAAACAAAGGGGGGAAAATATCACAGACTGTAAAACATGTTGTTAAGGGTAGACCTAAATCGTGATCCAGTTTAGAAAGATCTATAAAGTTTAATATAATTCGTTAATGCACATAAAAAAATTGTTACCACTTTTTATGTACTGAATTTGAAAACGTGATGTGTCTCCAATACCTTTTCAGTGTATTTTGTATTGTAAGTGGAACATGCGGAGGCATGTACAAACAAACAGTGCCATTCAATAAATAAAAAAGTAGAGCGTTAAATTTTGCTTCAGGTCAATCAAGCGAAAACCATAAACAAATGTGATTTAACATCTGCCTTTGTCGACTTCCAAAATAAAACGATTGCTATAAGAGAGATTAGCAACAGTGCCCCGGTGTTTTATGAAATGTACATTCCGATATCCGTCCATTGTTAAATTATCTGTTACTATCAAAATAAGATCTGGTGTATTACCGGAAACATAGAAGATGAAGCGAATTACAGAGGAATCACTTTAATTAATATCCTTCCAAAAATATATTCAACTGTACTGTTAAATCGTTTGACGAAATGGTCCGAAAAACATGAAACTATCATAAAAAACCAATTTGGTTTCCAAAAGGGTAAATCAACAATAGATTGCATCTTCGTTCTGCATTCTATAACTACAAAAACACTTAGTAAAAAAATATATATTGCGCCTTCGTGGATTTTGAGAAATGTTTTGATAAATTGGAGAGAACATTAATTTTCCAGAAACTTATAAATGAAAATGTCAGCTCCAAATTCGTTAACGCGGTCAGAAGTACCGTTAAAGCATGCGTGTGATATAATTCTACGTACTCGCCGTTTTTCGAGTCAAACATCGGTGCAAAACAAGGTGATCAAAGCTCAACTTAACTCTTTCTCTTCTTCGTAAACGATATTCTCACTAACATAAATGAAAACATAGACGGACTATTCACGTAAGAAAACCAAAAGCTATTCCTGTTACTTTTTGCCGACGATGCCGTTTAGTTTTGTTCGCACATACTCCGCAAGCGCTCTCGTCCTTGCTTAAAGACCTCGAAAATTACTGCCAACAATGGCGCCTATTTGTCAATACTAAAAAGACTAAGATCATGATTTTCGAAAATGGAAGACATACGAATTATGATCTTGTATTTAACAACGTTACACTAGAAACTGTCACTACATTTAAATATCTCGTTGTGCAACTCTTTAAAAACGGCCATTGGAATAGAACACAGAAACATATTGCAAAACATTCACAGTCAGCGCTCCGTAACCTATTTATCGTTTTTTATCAGTTAGGACTAAGCACTAAAGAAAAATGCAACTTATTTGATAGTCTAGGTGGTACAAAATTAACATATTCAGCGGAAATATGGGGTTTAAAAGAAAGTAACGATATAGAACTAGTACACCGAAAATTTCTCAGGAAAATCCTTACAGTTAGATAATCAGCAAATTCAGATGGTCTATATGGAGAATTAGGAAGGTACCCAATTATTATAAAACAAAAACTAAAAGTACTTAACCCTTTGAGCGCTGGAACCGGATTTTGAAGGCCTTTGCAAACAGTTTGGATCCAGTTGAGACGCCACAGAACGTGGCGTCTCATCAGGATCCAAACTGTTTGCTATTCTGATAGTATTCTTTGAAAAAAAAATCGAAGAAAATGCTAATTTTAGAAATTTAGCAGACAACATTTTAGCAGACGACAAATTTCCCAGCATGCAAAGGGTTAAATACTGGATAGAAACAATAAACCCGAATAACAAATAATTAACAAGAAATATTTATCATATGTTAAAAGAGGAAGCTGATGAAAATATCACATACGGAAATAAAAACTGGGCCTTTGAAATAAAATCTCTATAAGAAAATATTGGATTAGCACATATCTGGTGGAATCAAAACGAAGTTTTACCAAATGATTACGAACTAGAAATTATATCAGATCGAATATATGATATCTTTAAACAGTCGTGGTACTCAAACATTAATAATTCTAATCGACTAGCCTCTTATAGCACCTAGAAGGAAGATTTTGAATTCGAGGCATATCTTAATCGCATAAACGTAACAAGATTTAGAAATGCCCTAACTCAGTTTAGAATATCCGCATACAATCTTGCGATTGAGAAAGGACGACATGAAAATATCCCAAACGAAAATAGATTGTTCACATATTGTAATATGAAAGTAATCGAAAGTGAATACCACTTCTTACTTGTATGTCCAGCTTATACCACAATCAGAAAACAATATTTGAAACCATATTACTGTCACTGGCTATCAATAAACAAGTTCCGGTCTCTTATGTCGTCAAAATCCACTAAAGTTATAAACAATTTATCGAAGTACATATATTATGCAACAAGATCACGAACTCTTATTACTTCGAATGTCCCTAATTAAAAGGCATACTATTGTCTCTTGCATCATGTATAAGAAGATAGTTTAAAGTACGCTAAATCATAATGTTATTATTTATAATAAAGCCGTCATTGATATTTGCAACTCACTTACATATTTTTCTTAAGATCATATTGCGTTTAACGCAAAAATAGCTCTAATCGATATGTGTAATGAACTATTTGCAACTCATTTTATATTTATACTGCAACATTTTGTCTCAATAAATATTGCCTTTTTTGAACCAATACATAAAGTTGTATATGTATATTATTTCACACAAGAAAACATACTGTGCAAATATTTGAAGTTCGAAGTCACCTACATGAAAATACATGTTTGTTGTTATGATTGTAAATAAATATAATATGTACTATGCAAATTCTGCTTGCACGGCACTTACATCTCTGTTAATCCTTTTCAGATTAATGTTGATAGTATATTATTTCACACAAGAATACATACTGTGAAAATGTTTGAAGTTCTAGGTCACCTACATGGAAATACATGTTTGTTGTTATTGTTGTAAATAAATATAATAGGTACTATGCTTACACGGCACTTACATCTATGTTAATCCTTTTCATATTAATGTTTGTAATATTTCATGTTCCTTCCACTTTTCACGCTATAATTATATTGTTGGCTATAAGTATGCATTGTGCTATTTTATGCCAGAATACAGATATGTTATGTTATGTTATGTAAACACTATAGACAGACAGACAGTTTATTTCAATCCAATTAGGCATTTAAGCCCACGAGGACATATATACAATACAAGTATTGACGAAATAGATTAGCGGACTAATTGATTGTCCGACCACAATGCAACAAATCCCCTTGTAATTCACACATTCGCGATACACTAAAAGGAATTATATAACACTGATATAAGATTTGTGTATTGGTTGTTCCGAGGCTCCCTTTTTTGTTAAAAAAAGAAAACATTACGGACAGGGAGCAATATACATAATTATGCTTGTCTGAAGACGCACGGAACCACGTCATAAAACGGTTTTAATAAAAACATTTCGCATTGTTGTTGTTTTTAAATTTTAACAGCGTATTATTGTTCGTAGATAAGGACAAAACTATTTTAATGCGGCCAAGAAGCGCCAAAATAATGCGTAGTTTAGCTACGAATGCTAACATTTTCTGTCGTTATTATCATATGTGACTAATTTAGACACACGTAAGTCTACATTTTTNTGTAAGAAAGATTATAAATATGGTTCATTCACATAACAAAAACTCTACTGCATACAGCATCTGAGGGCTGAAATAAAAGTAATAGTAGCATATTGAGGTTGAAATCCAGACATTATAACGTTGAACCTCGTATTATTTAGTATGCTTATAAAGGAGATTCGCCAGACTCGATTGGCGTTCCAAAAACATTAAAGAGGAAACACTGACTTCCGCAAAACAATGTGACTTTATTTCTGTAAAAAAATGCGCGCTTTGAAACGCAACCATTCATTGTAATCTCCTATTTAATAAAGAACTGTATACAAAAGAGAGCAACTCGTGGAATACAACGTATGCAATAAACTATATTATATGTATTCGGCTTTAAAGGGACTTGTTCAAAGATTTTCGTATGTTTGAAAAATGTCATTACATGTTTGCTAACAAATCTATCATGTTGTAAATAGTCTTAACTAATTATTATAAAAAGAAAAGAAGTTAACCCATTTATGCCTAGCGTGTAGAAAAAAAGGCCTTGGCAAACAGCGTAGACCCAGATGAGACGCCGTATGATGTATAGTTTGAACAGTCTTTTCCTGGATGACATTCTCCGATTTTAACTAATATGTATCACATCTACATGCATTCAAGATAACGTTTGATAACATATACACATATAAACAAGTTTATTCACTATTTAGAGTTTGGATTTTGTCATATTTTGCGGACTTGAAGGCAAACCTATATGTAACCATTTAACCTGCCACAAGCAATTATAGGCAAATTAAATGTTATGGAACATCTCTGCTCAAATAAGCGTTCTGTACCAGGAAATACACAATGTTCAGTTTGTTATGCAAATAGGTTTCCACTTTTTTGGTATATATATATTAAAGTATAGAAGACGGTATTATATATTACATGTGATTCGATATGCTTTTCTATGCATTATTCTTCTGTTCTGTTATATGAAACGGAAACAGAAGGGATGAACCACAAGTTGTATTCGGTGTATTGTTAATACACTTAAATAATTGCACCTATAACGCTTTAAGAACATCCGTTTAGCCAAAAATACTTGACTTCTGATGCACGTTCTAGATTGCTACACAATTTATGACTGCAATTATGAAAAGAAAGAAAGAATAAACAAGGAGAAAAGACACGATTTAAACAATAATAATCCGTCGTAGAACCGANGTAATGTTTATATGTCAAATGCATAACGAATTCATTCCAATCCATTTTTTATCATGTATGTAAGTGCTGAATACAATTTAAAATGTATGCAGAGACGTCGTAGGAAGAAATGACGTAACACAGCTAATGGTTTATTTTCATAAAAAAAAAACATGAGAAACCAGCATTATGACATATACGGAACAAAACGTGTAATTAAGTAACACTCGACGAGTGATCACAGAAGGCCTAATGTCCACGAGTGGCACATATTAAAACAAGAGATGTGTTTGTCAGAAACACAATGCTCCCTACTGCGCCGCTTTGATTTTTTTTACCTTTGACCTTGAAGGATGACCTTGACCTTTCACCACTCAAAATGTGCAGCTCAATGAGATACACATGCATGCCAAATATCAAGTTGCTATCTTCGATATTGCAAAAGTTATGTCCAATGTTACAGTTTTCGGACGGACGCACAGACTGACGGACAGTTCAACTGCCACCCTACCGGGGGCATACAAATATTACGAGTGGATTACAAGCAATAATCTATAGAAAATAACAAATGGTATTTTTATTAAATGGTTTCCGTCGTTTTGACGGTAAAACTGGATAATTGTGAGTTCGTTAGGTAAAAATAATTACGTCATTTCACATTTAAACAGTTTAAAATTATCAAAAATGTTTCAATTTTCAGATCATTGAATTACCAGTTAAAAATCGCTGGAATTTTCCTTTCATATTCAGCAAACATATAATAATATAAATGCAGGTTAGCACGTTTTATAAAGTAAAATAACGGTAAAGAAACATGCCTGTCAAATAGTTTTATCAAAACATTAATTTCCAAACAATTAAATATTAAAGGGACTGTAAACCACGAATGATGAAAAAGGAAAACTTCTAAAATACCGTATTTTTTTACAATTTTTAGTTTATATTGATTAAAATATCACTACTGGTGTATTACATTACTTGAAAAAAAAATCATATTGTTAGTATATTCGGTAATACAATTTCGCGATGTGAAATCGAAAGTACATCGCAAAAATAGGTGACATAACGATATACACACTATAAATAACGCAAGTAGATTGATCATTTTATATATAAAATATATTCAATTCACTACGCATGCACAATTTGCATTCCTGGGTTTACCACGTGACGATGATGATCGATCTACCGGTACTTGCGTTATTTATAGTTAACTGGTAGTTACCTGGTACAGTCAAGTTACCATTACCGGATCATTACCCATAGCGGATCACTTTGATGTTCAAGAATGCGTATCGCAATAAATAGTTGACATTTGTAGATGATATTTTGCACACAACATCTTCAAGGCCTGTTCTTTAAAACGCAATGATTGAGTCGTAATCGGAGCTACTCTATGTCAAACATTTCGGTATGTTTTGCTGACATGTATATACGACTTTGTTGACTTCCGTCTCGTTTCCAAATCGAGGTTGAACATTTTTCGCGGCCACATGCTATAACTCTGTTGGAAAGTTGGAAGTTTACGCATAAATTTAAAGGCCATTTAGTAGTCTTTCTGTCTTCAAAAATCCATTTCAGTTTTGATTCGTGTTTAAGATTTTGCAACACCTTACATGAAATGAAAAATTAGGGCAATAACGGATCAAGCGTGATAATATGCGTATTGATAATATATTATATTAAAATATATGCAAATCTTGTTGATTCTTACAATAAATGATCTCAATCTTAATGTTTTATTTATGTTCCATGTTCAATATCGATGATTAGATATGATTCAAACAATTTACATGGTTTATAAGATGCCCATATCTNTGCTAACAAATCTATCATGTTGTAAATAGTTTTAACTAATTATTATAAAAAGAAAAGAAGTTAACCCATTTATGCCTAGCGTCTAGAAAAAGGGCCTTGGCAAACAGCGTAGACCCAGATGAGACGCCGCATGATGCGGCGTCTCATCAAGGTCTGCGCTGTTTGCTTAAAGGAATTTCTGTGAGAAATATTCTAAATATAGAAAAAAATATACTAGACATCCCTAATTTCGGAAATAAATTGATCCAATTAAGAAGGATGGGAGAGTCCACTAGGCATAAATGGGTTAAATAAAATATAGCCCTCCCCTTGATTCTAACCCGAGATCGCTGGAATCAATAGCTAGTGTGCTACCACTGCGTAACGCAGGGTTTAGTTTTTAACCTCGAATTTAAGACGCTTTTCAAGTAATAAACGTAATTTCCCAAATTTTGGAAGAAAGCGTTACCAATGCTTTTTTTTCTTCTATTTCGAATGAATGCTATCAATAAATGAACCAAACATTGTTCTTAATCAGAAGTGCAGTTAAGCTGGTTTAAATATAATGTAAATATATATTTTTCAACTCTATTAAAATTCTTTTGAAAATCGTCATTTAACCAAAATGTGAACACGTTCCTTTAATTTCTATTTTGATTTTAGTGATAAATATAATACTGCACATAATTCATGTGAGGGTGTTTTAGTGCCATGTATTATACAGCATTGACTTGTATGGGATAATTTTTGTAAATTGTTTTTAATATACAGCGTTCGCTGTTTTTGTTGCGTATCGAATGCATCTCACCGCGAAGACAGCCAATATGTTCCCCAGCAATAATGAACTTTAAAAATACCAGAATGTAAATTTGCAGAAGCAAAATGAAACCCAAAGCTTGAAACAATGAACAAAACATACTTTGGACCAAACGATTTTTTTTAAATCTTCACCGCCAAAAACTGTGAAACCCTTCAATAAAATGTGATTATAATATTGTAAGAACACCAATATCACGCTTACCTTGTGGACATTTTCGTCAATATATCCCAACGCCCGTCGACGAACTTATAAACGGAAGGAAACACTCAAATATCTTGAATTTTGCGAAATAGAAAAATATTCGTGATCTTTTATCCACATCTTGGCCAATGCGCTACTTAGCGTTTGCGTCTTTTACATGTGAACCTTCAGTCGGCACTGTGTAAAATTAAACCCGTTGTTGTCATTTTAAGCCGTTGTGGTCATGTTAAATTACTAAAGAGATCAATCCAGTGGAGGTCGATAGTATTTATACGTTTACCTTGCGCCTAACTATAAAAATTGCTTTTCTTTAAATCAAAGCGGAAACCATAAACAAATGTCCGACCACAATGCAACCAATCCCATTGTTATTCACACATTCGCGATACACTAAAAGGAATTATATAACACTGATATAAGATTTGTGTATTGGTTGTACCGAGGCTCCTTTTTTGTTAAAAAAAAGAAAACATTACGGACAGGGAACAATTGACATACTTATTCGTGTCTGAATACGCACACAACCACGTCATTAAACGATGTTAATAAAAACATTTCACATTATTGTTTTGTTGTTGTTTTTTTTTTAATGTTAACAGCGTATTATAGTTCGTATAGCTAAGGACAAAACTATTTTAATGCGGCCAAGAAGCGCCAATATAATGCGTAGTTTAGCTACGAATGCTTACATTTTCTGTCGTTATTATCATATGTGACTAATTTAGACACACGTAAGTCTACATTTTTTTAAGCAGAACACTATTCTGTTGTTTTTGTGTATGTCTTCCATATCCGTTGTTAGCCATGTGTTAACTTAGAATTATGCTAAAGTGTAGCTAGCAACGATTGAACAGTATGGTTTACATGAGGAGAGCAAAACAAAGCCGATATTTATTCTTATGCCCCATTTTTTTTTTAAAGGGGTATATTGTTTTTGGCCCGTCTGTCTGTCATTCTGTCCCCAAACTTTAACCTTGCTCATAAAATGAAAACTCTTGGATCTATGTTCTTGTGTCTTGTGTCCCTGTGACCTTTACATTCAAAATATAACCTTGTTTCTGAAATAGCTGCCATGCGGCTTCAAAGCGCAGTAGGGGGGATTGTGTTTCACAAACACAGCTCTTGTTTGGTTGATGTTCACGTTCTTTTAACTAACGAGTGATCACAGAAGGCCAAATGTCCACGAGTGGCAGATATGAACAATAAATATCACGAGTGGATTAAAATCAATAATCAAATAACAAATGGTATTTTTATTAAATGGTTTCAGTCGTCTTGATCGTTTTTAAGGGTTAAACTGAAGAATTTTGAGTTCATAAGGTACAAATAATTACGTCATTTTACATTGAAACAGTTTAAAATTATCAACAATGTTTCAATTTTCAGACTAGTGAATTACCAGTTATGAATCGCTGGTATTTTTCTTTCATATTCAGCAAACATATAATAATATAAATGCAGATAAGCACGATTTATAAAGTAAAATTACGGTAAAGAAGCATGCCTATAAAATACTTTTCTCAAAACATTCATTTCCAAAGAATTAAATATTAACATAAAATAAAAAACGGATGAAACGTTGGAACAATGTAAATAATCGGATTATAAAAAAGAAGTATTAAAGAGAATAAATTGTAATACTTACCATAATGACTGCGTGAATTTTACGCCAAATGCACCTGAAAGTGTTAAAGAAGTATTTGTTTTAAGTTCTATTTTAATAATGCCTTTAATGTTTTGATTCCAGACACTACTTTCTATGATTGTTTCCACCATTTAACAGTTGTATACGTTTCCATGAAATGTCAAAGCAAGTACAGTATATGCATTTTGAAGAATGTTTTTTACAACTTAACGAACATAATCTGGTATCATCTGCTTTAAGGGACGGGTCCGAACGCGCCAGTAGCCGTCCATATTTTCTGCAGTTTTCCGATGATGATCGGACTTTTTCACAGATTGTCGAAATGACAAGTTTTCCAGCTTTTTGTCATGAAGGTTTAATAGTTTATTTTAGCCTCACTCTTCATGATACATAATATTTACAAATACATTCAATATAACAAACATGAAAACCTGTCTAAAAGAAATATGAGAGACTCAATATTTATGTTAACATTATATACTATGTTACATACTTACATATACAAGTGAGGAGCAATTGCTTATCATTATTTAAATGCGAATGAAGATGTCTATTAATCTATAAAACACTGAGAAAAACAATGCTGGCACTGTTGCGCATAATACAAAAATGGATGGAAAAGATCAGGTCACTCTCCATCAGATTGGGAGTGATTCGATTAGCAAATACTTCTCAGGAGTGATAAAATGTATTATGGTACATTATAAAACAATGGCACATTATTTACACATATAAAATTGTCTTCTTTGAAGAATTAAGACACAGGTTTTGGCTAAAATTCTTATCATATTTTCATTTGTAAAAAGGAATTGTAACTTGTCAGCATTGCACATATTTCTGAATGAGGGATTAACATTTATGACTTTATCAAAGAGAGCAGTTCTTAGGTCATTATACAAATTGCATTCAAGAAGAACATGATTCTATATTGACTTGACTACAAAATACACAAGTACGTCTATTGACGGGTAAACCTTCATACCTTCCGGTTTCCGGCCGGAGAGGAGCTACTCCACATCTGAACTTACAGAGAGCTGATCTATGACTTTTTGTTAAAATCAACATACAGTATTTTTTCAACATAATAACAATTCTTAAATTTACAGTAAGTCCTTAATTTAGTTCCACCTCTGCCAGAATTACCATGAGGAGAGTTGATACTATCAAACCAATTCATGTTTAAAGTTTGTATACATCATAGATTAAACCAATAATACTGTGTATTGAGGAGCAAAATAACACTCATGAAGTAGTCGCATATTGAAAATACATTTAGGTTAATGAAAAATCACCATTTGAAAATGACAAAATTGTAAAACGTTGAAAACGCGAAACGATAAAATAGTGTGGAAGTCTTCTGTTTTGCCGTTAATGTTTGTGTTGGAACGTGGATTGGTATAAATTGCGTTTAAAATATGACAGTCTGGAGCGTCGTGCGGTTACTGTGATACTCTTTCATTCCAAAAGGACACGGGTTCGAGTCAAACTGTCGACTTCCGTTTTTTTCTCCTTTTTTTAAATTGTAATTGACCTCAATACCCATTTTTTTTTAATCTAGAAATTGTAAGCGTAATACACTCTTCTAGCAATGGAAAAGTAAACAAAGTCCCTGTAAAGCGATTAGATGTAAGGTATATTAATGCTCATTGGGTCATTGTCGATCTGAAATGGCTTGAAGTCACCCGGGTGTGACTAGGAGCCGATTCATGTCACCCTGGGGTGACCCTGGGGTGACTTCAAGCCGATTCATGTCACCCTGTNACTAAGTACTGATCTTGAATAAAATGTTTGTCTTGTCTTGTCTTGTCTTGAAGTCACCACAGGTTGACATGAATCGGCTTCAATTCACCCCCGGGTGACTTGTGGGCCATCTCAGGTCGACAATGACCCAATGAGCTATATTAATATTATGTATTTCACACAAACACTGGATGTGTTTGCATCAAATGTCACAGCTTAATGCGGCGTATATAACAGTTTTGTTTTATTAAGAGTCGTGTATTTACTATACACCAGTCAATGTAGATCTATGTACAGCAGCATAATCATCATCGCCACCAACTAAAACAACAACATCATCATCAATATCACCATAATACCGCCAATGTAAGCAGCGTCTTCGTCATCATTATTTTATCATCATTACCATATTCATTATCATATAAACGTCATCATTATACAAATTATGTCGTCAATATTACTATTATTATTTATCACATGCCATACCCTGTTTCCCATGTAATATAACCATTATATATATTTTTATGCTACACATGTATTATATACTTTTTAATTCATTGGCTTAGTTTTCGCTAATTGACCAATCGCATTTTGCTGAAATGACGTTGCAACGTCAAATGACGTCACGAAATGTAAACAACATTCAGGATTTATCATTATGTTTGCGTAGATATTTATTTAATTTGCTCATTTAAAAGCATGTGATAAAAAAGATCTGACACTCGTTGTCATATCATACCATATTTTATTAAACTCGTCCAGGAAATTCGTTAGTTAGCTCGCCAACGGCTCGCTTACTAACAAAATTCCTGAACTCGTTTAATAAAACATGGTATGATATGACAACTCATGTCAGATCTTATATATCTGTATACCCTACGATAATGAGTATATATCTAATGTTTCAAACTATAAACCCAGTTACCATGGTCCCGATGGCCATTTTATCGCAGATTATATTGTTTATTATAGAACATGTTCATCATAAAAAATACTGTTAAATCATTTACATTCGTCGGCATGAAATTTCGTGGTTTTTCAAAAGTCGGCTTTTTCAAGGACAAGTAAATTCGAGGATGTCTGATTTTGATCGAAAAATAATATATTTGCGTCGGTCATTTTCCGAAATTTTTGAATTCAATTCGTGGATCGGTCAACCTACGAAATCAACGAAAATTAATTTCCCACGAATAATAATGATTTTAC
>VMBQ01008937.1:0-34755 GCA_007657795.1 Dreissena rostriformis
GTACTAGTAGTAATAGTAGTAGCAGTAGTAGTCATAGTTGAAGTGACTGTTGTTATTGTTGTTGTCTCTCGTGGCAAAAATGCCCATCGTCGTATTGGAACTATACATATCTTAATATTTAGCTCGTATCGAACAATGCTTTCGACATGTGTGTTAACTTAAAATACTTTATGCTTCGATACATTTATAGCAGTACAATTACTTCCTAAGTTAATTATTTTGTCAATAAAATGAGGAACAACGGCACAATTAACGTTAAGTTTGAAACAATTAAAACTAATCATATAATGTATCATAAAGTGTTCTACAATGAGCTGTCCCAATATTTCGGTTCAGGATAAATAGCAGACACTACGATTCGACAAACACATACAGAGAACTTAATATTATTTTGTTCAAATGTTGGAAAAGTTACAACTGTCAAGGAGCGATGTTATTAGTGTTAAATAGTGTGTGGATACGGACAACAGAACTACCAGGTTCGTATTGCAATATTTGAATCATCGTTAACTTAAACAGTGCAGTATTAAATGGAAATTCTATATTTTATGTTAAGCTTGTACTGTATTGAGATTTTATATTTTCAATCACATCACGGTGCATATGGTCACATTATAATGATTGAGCAAATAAGACGTTTCTTTCTTTCTAACTTCTAAAAGTGTAACAGGTTCACTTATTTATCTTTTTGAAATATGTCTTTAAAAAACTTATAATAAAAAAGCATTTTGCACGGACCAACACAGTAATTGTTAAACATATAAAAAACAAAAAAGTTAAATTTATTAAAAATTTACTATAGTGACATAGACAACGGTATATGGATGCGCAATGACTTTTATGTTTTCATTTCGTTAAAAATAATAAAAATTATGATAAACATAATTTGTATCAGAAGCAAATTTATTCCAAATCAGGAAGGATGATCGGTTTATAAATTGTTAGCTTGACTGAGCACATAGTGCTCATGTTGAGCATTTAGGATACCGTGTTGTCCGTCGTCCGCCAGTCAGTGGTGTGTGCGTGCGTTCGTTAACTCTTTCATCTATTGACTTTTCATCCTGAACAATTGGACAATTTGAGTAAAAAAAAATTATTCTTGGTGAGTAACTTTTAAAGTTGTCCAAAGCGTTCTGATCCTATGTAAATGTTGGTCACCGAAGTTAACACATTTATTTGTAAAATGATTTTAATCGACATGGTTTACCCTGATACACAGCGTAATGACGCGTATGAGTTGCTGAGTAAAATCATGCAACAAGAAATGTGTTTATTGGTACAAGACGGCTTAGACTAGTGGAAGGATCCTCAGGGGAAAAAAGCTCAGTCTGTCTTAGTTTCCTGTTACAGCCAATGTACAGTTTTAATTACAACAAGGCCTTGAAAACTGACGGACGAACGCATCAAAAATTCTCAAATTGACAGCTTATTTGAACTGAAAGGAGTCAGTGACCCATATGAGATATGCGGAAAAACTCTGGGTAGCTTTGGGTGCGAAACATATATTGAATTTAAACATTATGTAGAAGAAAATGAACTATATGAGTTACTGTTGTCACCTTCGATCAACGTGTTCTTTCATTCATAAAAGTGTACAAGAATTTCTAGCTGCTGTTCACATTGCAGGTAATATTGCTGATCTTGTTGTCGTTTCTAGATATTTGGCGGTTAATTCTGACACGATTTTTGAAAATCAGATATTTATTTTTTGTGCAGTTTAAACATTTCATTAGCAAATGAATTGTTTCGCACTATGAACAGCATTTTGAATACCAATGCTTATGATACATCGAGACAGTATTATAGGAATTTACTTTTGTTATACGTATCGGGGTTTATTGAAGCTAAAGCCAATGTCCAGAATACGAATGATATTGATCTTAAACTCAGTCAATTCATTCTTCATGAGTGTATCAAAGATGACAAATGGGAAGCTTCTCTTAGAATCTTGCAAATGAACAAGTCAAACGCAAATGTTCTGAAACTAAGTTTTTTTCATCCACAATGCCTAATTTTGAAAAGGCTGATTGGCGACGACGGAGGAAGTGTTTTGGATTTGTCTTATTTTCGAAACCTTGAAAACCTAAAAATTCTCACGATCAGAGCAGATGCCAGGTATAGACTTCGGCAGCTGAAGATGAAAATCTCGGAGTGTAAACCGTTGGATTTGTCATCATTTCGCAATCTGAAAACTTTAAAACTATGTGTTGATGTTGGAGAAGGAATCCCCATTCAACCAAATGCCTTTCATGGGCTGTCGCAGCTGAAGATATTGAAGTTGGAGGGCTATACATGTCAAGGGTTGGACATATCATCATGTCGCAATCTGGAAGCAATAGAACTTATTAAAGTTCTAATATTAATTAGTAAAGGAATAACATTACAACATAATGCCTTAAATGGACTTGCGCAGCTGAAGAAATTAAAATTAAATAACTGTGAGTGTAAAATGACGGACTTTTCATCATGTTACAATCTTGACAATATATATATTCATAATATGTTTAGAGGAATCACACCGAATGATTTTCATGGACTTGCGCAGCTGAAGATATTAAAGATTGATAGCTGTGATTGTGAACGGTTGGACTTATCTTCATGTCTTAATCTTGAAACAATCGACCTTTATGGTGAGGGAATCACACTACAACCAAATGCCTTTGATGGACTTGCGAAGCTGAAGATATTAGAGTTGAGGAGCTGTGAGTGTGAAAGAATGGACTTATCATCATGTCACAATCTTGAAACCATACAAATTAGAGGTGACGGAATCACACTTCATGGATGTGCGAAGCTGAAACATTTACAGTTGTCGGACTGCGAGTGTGAACGGTTGGACGTATCATCATGTCTAAATATCGAAGATATAGAACTTTGTGGTGAAGGAATTACACTTCAACCAAATGCCCTTCACGGACTGGCGAAGCTGGAGAGATTAGATCTAGAGGACTGCGAGTGTGAACGGTTGGAGTTATCATCATGTAACAAACTGGAATTTATAGTACTTCGTGGTGGAAAATTAGCCTTACAAACGAATGCCTTTCATGGACTTGCGAGGCTAAATACATTAAAGTTGTGGAACTTTGATTTAAAAGGGTTGGACTTATCTTCATGTGACAATCTGGAAACTTTTAACCTTTTGAAGTTATCAAGCTACAACCAAATGCCTTTCATGGTATTGCGCAGCTGAAGATATTGAAGATTGAGAGCTGTGAGTGTGAACGGTTGGACTTATCTTCATGTCTTAATCTTGAAACGATCGACCTTTGTGGTGATGGAATCACACTACAACCAAATGCCTTTGATGGACTTGCGAAGCTGAAGATATTAGAGTTGAGTGACTGCGAGTGTGAACGGTTGGAGTTATCATCATGTCACAATATGGAAATGTTAAGACTTCGAGGTAAAAAATAGCCTTTCGACCAAATGCCTTTCATGGACTTGCGAGACTGAATACATTAAAGTTGTGGACCTTTGATTTAAAAGGGTTAGACTTATCTTTATGTGACAATGTTAAATGTATTGACCTTTTTGAAGTTATCAAGCTACAACCAAATGCCTTTCATGGTATTGCGCAGCTGAAGATATTTAAGATTGAGAGTTGTGAGTGTGAACGGTTGGACTTATCTTCATGTCATAATCTTGACACGATCGACCTTTGCGGTGAAAGAATCGTGCTACAACCGAATGTCCTTCATGGACATGCGCAGCTTCAAATATTAAAGTTGGAGGGCTGTAATTGTGAACGGTTGGATTTATCTTCATGTCTCAATATGGAAACAATAGAACTTTGTGGTGAAAGAATCGTGCTACAATCAAATGTCCTTCATGGGTTTGCGCAGCTGAAGATATTAGAGTTGTGGTACATTGAGTGTAAAGGTTTGGACTTTTCATCATGTAACAATCTGAAAAGTGTACATCTTGTTGGTGAAAGAATTGTGCTACAACCGAATGCCTTTCATGAACCTTCATGGCTGAAGACACTAGAGTTGTGCTATTTTGAGTACAAAGGGTTAGACTCATCGTTATGTCACAATTTGGAAATTATATGTATTTGTGGTGAAGGAATCACTTTTCATGGACTTATAAAGCTGCAGATATTAGAGCTAGAGGACTGTTATTGTGAACGGTTGGACTTATCTTCATGTCTTAATCTTGAAACTTTAGACCTTTGTGGTATGTGGTAAAAGAATCGTGCTACAATCGAATGTTTTTTCTGGACTTTCGAAGCTAAAACTTTTTAAGCTGAAGGGCTGTACTTGTAAAGGGTTGGACTTATCATCGTGTCACAATCTGGAAACTATAGAACTTCATTATGGAATCGCGCTGAAACCGAATGCCTTTTATGGACTTGCGCAGCTGAAGATATTAAAGCTGTGGGACTGTGAGTGTGAGCAGTTGGATATATCATCATGTCACAATCTGGAATCTATATACACTTTGTGGTGAAAACATCGTGCTACACTCGAATGTCCTTCAAGGAATAGCGAAGCTGAAGATATTTAAGTTGGACGGCTCTAATTGTGAACGGTTGGAGTTATCACCAGGACACAATCTGGAGAGTATATACCTTCGTGGCCGAGGAATTATACTTCAACCAAGTGCCTTTAACGGACTTTTGAAGACTTTTGTCCAGTTGAAGACATTTAAAGTGGAAGGCTGTGAGTGTGTAGGGTTGGATTTATTATCATGTCACAATCTTGAAACTATAGTTCTTTGTAAAAGAATCACGCTACTACCGAATTCCTTTGATGGACTTGTCCAGTTGAAGACATTAAAAGTAGAAGGCTGTGAGTGTGTAGGGTTGGACCTATCATCATGTCACAATCTGAAATCTTTATACATTTGTGGTGAAAACATCGTGCTACAATCGAATGGTCTTCGTGGACTTGTTAAACTTAAGCTATTAAAGTTGAGGGACAGTTATTGTGAAGAGTTGGAAATATCATCGTGTTAAAATCTCGAAACTATAGAACTTCATAATGGAATCTTGCTGAAAACGAATGCCTTTTATGGACTTGCGCAGCTGAGGATATTAGTAATGTGGGACTGTGAGTGTGAGCGGATGGACTTATTGTCATGTCACAATCTGGAATCTATACACATTTGTGGTGAAAGAATCATGCTACAATCGAATGTTCTTCATGGACTTGCAAAGTTAAAGATATTTAAGTTGGATGGCTGAAATTGTAAAGAGTTGGACTTATCATCATGTCACAATCTGAAAACTATGTATCTTTGTGGTGAAAAAATCGCGTTACACTCGAATGTCATTCAAGGACTTGCGCAGCTGAAGATATTAGAGTTGGACGGCTGTAATTGCGAACGGTTGGAATTTTCATAAGGACACAATCTGGATAGTATATACCTCCGTGGTGAAGGAATTATACTTCAACCAAATGCCTTTCACGGACTTGCGCATGTAAAGATATTATAGCTGTTTAACTTTGTGTGTAAAGGGCTGGACTTATCATCATGTCACAATTTTGAAACTATAGTTCTTTGTGTAGGAATCACGCTACTACCGAATTCCTTTAATTGACTTGTCAAGTTGAAGACATTAAAAGTGGAAGGCTGTGAGTGTGTAGGGTTGGAATTATCATCATGTCACAATCTTGAAACTATAGTTCTTTGTAAAAGAATCACGCTACTACCGAATTCCTTTGATGGACTTGTCCAGTTGAAGACATTACAAGTAGAAGGCTGTGAGTGTGTAGGGTTGGACTTATCATCATGTCACAATCTGAAATCTTTATACATTTGTGGTGAAAACATCGTGCTACAATCGAATGGTCTTCGTGGACTTGTTAAACTTAAGCTATTAAAGTTGAGGGACAGTTATTGTGAAGAGTTGGAAATATCATCGTGTGAAAATCTCGAAACTATAGAACTTCATAATGGAATCGTGCTGAAAACGAATGCCTTTTATGGACTTGCGCAGCTGAGGATATTAGTAATGTGGGACTGTGAGTGTGAGCGGATGGACTTATTGTCATGTCACAATCTGGAATCTATACACATTTGTGGTGAAAGAATCATGCTACAATCGAATGTTCTTCATGGACTTGCAAAGTTAAAGATATTTAAGTTGGATGGCTGAAATTGTAAAGAGTTGGACTTATCATCATGTCACAATCTGAAAACTATGTATCTTTGTGGTGAAAAAATCGCGTTACACTCGAATGTCATTCAAGGACTTGCGCAGCTGAAGATATTAGAGTTGGACGGCTGTAATTGCGAACGGTTGGAATTTTCATAAGGACACAATCTGGATAGTATATACCTCCGTGGTGAAGGAATTATACTTCAACCAAATGCCTTTCACGGACTTGCGCATGTAAAGATATTATAGCTGTTTAACTTTGTGTGTAAAGGGCTGGACTTATCATCATGTCACAATCTTGAAACTATAGTTCTTTGTGTAGGAATCACGCTACTACCGAATTCCTTTGATTGACTTGTCCAGTTGAAGACATTAAAAGTGGAAGGCTGTGAGTGTGTAGGGTTGGAATTATCATCATGTCACAATCTTGAAACTATAGTTCTTTGTAAAGAAAATACGCTTCTATCGAATTCCTTTGATGGACTTGTCCAGTTGAAGACATTAAAAGTGAAAGAATGTGAGTGTGTAGGGTTGGAATTATCATCATGTCACAATCTGGAATCCTTATACCTTTGTGGTGAAAACATCGTGCTACAATCGAAGGGTCTTCATGGACTTGTAAATCTAAACCTATTAAAGATAGAGGATAGTAATTGTGAATAGTTGGAAATATCATCGTGTGACAATCTGGAAACTATAGAACATCATCATGGAATCTCGTTGAAACCAAATGCCTTTTATGGACTTGCGCAGCTGAGGATATTAGAGTTGTGGGACTGTGAGTGTGAGCAATCGTCATGTCACAATCTGGAATCTATATACCCTTGTGGTGAAAGAATCATGCTACAATCGAATGTTCTTCATGGACTTGCAAAGCAAAAGATATTTAAGTTGGAGGACTGTAATTGTGAAGAGTTAGACTTATCATCATGTCACAATCTGGAAACAATGTACCTTTGTGGTGAAAACATCGTGCTACACTCAAATGTCCTTCAAGGACTTGCGCAGCTGAAGATATTAAAGTTGGACGGCTGTAATTGTGAACGGTGGGAGCTATCATCAGGGCACACTCTGGAGAGTATATACCTTCGTGGTGAAGGAATTATACTTCAACCAAATGCCTTTCAAGGACTTGCGCATGTAAAGATATTAGAGTTGTTTAACTTTGTGTGCAAAAGGCTGGACTTATCATCATGTCTCAATCTTGAAACTATAGTTCTTTGTGAAGGAATAACGCTACTACCGAATTCCTTTGATGGACTTGTCCAGTTGAAGACATTAAAAGTGGAATGCTGTCATTAAACCTGTTGGGCTGTAAGTGTAAAGGGTTGGACTTAACATCTTGCCGCAATCTGGAAGGTACAGTTCCTTGGGAAGGAATATCGTTGCAACCAAATGCATTTCATGGACTTGCTCAGCTGAAGATATTAAAGATGTAGGACTGTATTTGTGAAGATTTGGAGGCTTGAACTTATCAACATGTCTCAATCTGGAAATTGTTGTACTAAGAGAAGGAATCATACTGCAACAAAATGCATTTCATGGACTTGCGCAACTGAATGTATTAGAGTTGGACGGCATAGAATGTGAACTAATGGACTTATCATCATGTCACAATCTGGAACTATATACCTTTGTGGTGAAAGAATCGTGCTACAGTCGAATGCCCTTTATGGACTTGATCAGCTGAAGAAAATTAAGTTGGAGGGCTGTTAGTGTGAACGGTTGGACTTATCATCATGCCACAATCTGAAAACTATAGACCTTTGTGGTGAAAAAATCGTGCTACAGCCGAATTTCATTCATGGATTTCCGCATCTGAAGATTTTAACATTGGAGGGCTGTGAATGTAAACAGTTTGACCTAACATCATGCTTTAGTCTGGAAACTATAGATATTCGTGGTGAAGGAATCGCCCTTCAACCAAATGACCTTCATGACCATGCGCAGCTGAAGATAGTAAATTTGGTGGACTGTAAGTGTAAAAATTTGGACTTATCATCACTAAGAAACATTTTGTTTTTTAATAATTTTAATAGATTGTCCAAGTGACATACTGTTGGAAAGAAAAAATCAGAAGTAGTTGTAAATGTGTCATACATAGTAGTGGCTAGGTTTGATTGCCACACATCGTATGTGATGCAAGACAGGGATTATCGTTTTATTATTTTACTTCATAGTTACGTAGTGTTTCTCACTTGAAGATTTGTTATACCGACATAAAAATGAGCTATTTTCTATGTTGAAAATTGTTCATGCAATAATCAAGATTTTATTATTATCTTAAATTATTGAATATATACTCGAGTATATTGTTTATTTACATTTACTATCTATATGTTTTTTTTGTAACATTATTCGAAGAGTAATAATTTAAAATGTAATTGTTTGTAAATACGTGTATTCCGTGAGGCGTTGCTGCGCTTCATTTACATGTAGGCGTGGCGTAGAGGCATTATCTAAATACAAACAAAAAATCGTATCTGTCCTTGCAATGCCATGTACTTAGTGAAATTAATTATTTTAATGATTTGCGTAAAAGTAAAGAATGGGAACTGTCGTTACCCTTTTTATAGTAGTTGCGATAAGGTACTTAAATAAATTATTTTACAATAACCTTATTGTTTATATTGTAAAGCAAAAGCTGTTGATTGTTAAATGTATGAAATGTTGTATAATTTGCATATATTGCTTGTTAACTATGTACGGTGTGGAGTGGGATGCCCTAGACCCACACACACCTATTGATGAGGAAAATAACATTTATTGAACGGAAACAAATCTTCGGCGAATAATACGTAGTATGTTGACTTAATTACATGTTTGAGAATTATATAGAGACATATAGAGACGTATAGAGACATATAGAGACATATAGAGACGTATAGAGACATATAGAGACGTATAGAGACGTATAGAGACATATAGAGACGTATAGAGACATATAGAGACGTATAGAGACATATAGAGACGTATAGAGACGTATAGAGACATATAGNGCGTAAAAGTAAAGAATGGGAACTGTCGTTACCCTTTTTGTAGTAGTTGCGATAAGGGACTTAAATAAATTATTTTACAATAACCTTATTGTTTATATTGTAAAGCAAAAGCTGTTGATTGTTAAATGTATTAAATGTTTTATAATATGCATATATTGCTTGTAAACTATGTACGGCGTGGAGTGGGATGCCCTAGACCCACACACACCTATTGACGAGGAAAATAAAATATATTGAACGGAAACAAATCTTAGACGAATAATACGCAGTATGTTGACTTAATAACATGTTTGAGAATTATCGTTTTATGCTGTCGGAAATTTAATGGTATCAAACAATCCTAGCATGGGCAAACGTATAGAGACATATGTTTGGCTATAGGCATATCCACTGTCTAAGCCAAAGGCTTATATTTATTCGAAGGAACATACAGTTCTATATCAACTATATGACATCAGGAACATCATGCTTAATACAGCACCGACATATATAAAATTACAAAATGTGTCTATAGGAAAGCCTTTTCGTACATTCCGTCAGCAGTTGATTACAATAAGTATTAAGTGTGGCAGTATCTGCGTATAAACGTTAATACTTTTATAAATACAATGTTATCAAATGGATGACTCTCGCAACCAAAACACACAAACTTAATTTATAAATCATTTACAAAATATGAAGATAATAATATTGATATACATTTATGTTTATCTTACCTTACACTTACTTACCATGTGAAGTTATCTGATGATTGGTGAAGGCGATTTGAATACGATTGTGTATGGTACTTGAATTGTACAACCTCTAAAACGGAGCATATCAGTTATATAAGCGTGTTCCGTTGTTCCGATCCGTTTTAAGCTCCCGCATGGCAATGAATGCAATATACCAGGCGCGTTCATGTCCGTCTACATGCAATGACGCTGTCTGTCTTTGGGGAATGGTTGATAAATTTGATATTTTATTTTGTATGCCAATTTTGTTTCGAAGATCTTTAGCGATACAAACAGTATTCAGTACGTCAATAACTGAACATCGCCTTTTCTAAGCTCACACCCTGTACTCAAATAAAGCCAAACGGTGCGATAACTTCAACAGTACTTCACATATTATATGAAGAACAGTCGGCTTTGCAATATATTAGATATGTAAACACATGAAAACACCAACAAATATAATCAATTTAAAATATATTCTCGCTTTTACACATGACAGCACTTAGCAATCTTGTGCTGTAAGTTATTATAACATTAGAAAATAATCAATTGGCTATACTGTTATGGTGTTATAGCATTTCAGATCTTTTACTTGCGAACAAGGTGATCTTATTATAACTAAATCATGAGGACAAACTGTTGGTCCATTTGTCAACCAACACAAATATATGAACTCTGTATCGGCTTCGTTCTCTAGGCGGGGTATTTAAAAAACGGTAAGGAAAACGACTACAGCGTGTTTGTTTTAATATAAATATTTTGGTCAGGTCACCAGCAAGGGAAGGTAAGATATACACAAGTAAATGGTCATGTGTTCAATGCGTTTTAAATTGTAAAAAATGGTGTAGTCTTCGTTCTGATAATGTAGCGTTTTACAGTCCTGGTGAGATTTTAACTGTATAGGTGTAAGTTTGTTCTCTTTTAATTAAAAAAAAACGTGTGATCGGGATTTCGGTTAAATGTTATAAAGTTTAAAATGTTGGCAAAATGTGTATCATGTTATACATTTGCACAGATAGAAAAGCTATGACAATCGTTTTCTTTTCTATCAATACACCATAATTTAGTTAATTCAATTAACGTTAACTATAGGTATATATTTCATTCAATTCAGGACAATGAACGAAAACAATATGAGCATTCGGCTTTCTTCTATTTGGTTGACGGAATTAAATACAAAAGCAAATACTGTGTATTGGTAATAAAACTAAACTTGGTAATAAATTGTTCTATTAAACGATTTGAATTTTGGCCACAAGAACACGGAGAATGAATTTGTTTTAATCGAACAAAGTACATTGGTCCTAAACGTTTAGATAATTCCACAAAAATCATACTTACATTTTCATAGTGGCACTCGTTTTTATCAGTGTCCGCTTGGACCATATCTTTTTTGCATGGCTCACTCACAGTTGTTAGTTTAAACCTATTTATATTAGCTCGATTGCATCTAAAGCTTAAGGTTTAACCAGTAGTTGGTGTCTTTGGGTTATCTCTTAAGATTGCCTCCTCAGTGGCAATGAAACCCATGACGTCTTGGTCGCAAGGTTGACACCATATCTACTACGCCGCAATCAATAAGTCATTGTTAAGCTCGTAATTTAGTGTGAATATTACCATTTTGCAATTCAAAAATCGACTTATGTTGAAAACATTAAATTCTAAGTTAATAAAGTTACCAGTTCACACAATTTCTTATTTTTTAAAAAGGAAATAATTGTGTTTACTCACAAAAAATACTATGTTTTGAATAATCTAATGTTATCGTTGAAGTGCGAACACATAGAATATTAGCCTTCACCTGGATTAGAACATGTGATATTTGAAATCAGATATTACAATCATGCAGATCATGCAGGCTTAAGACCAAACAATGTCTTGTAAACAACAACAACAACAAATACAACAACAACAACTTTTATTAGCATATAAGCATAATACAATGCTTTTTTGCCACAAAACAGAAAGTTACGCAGTGTGTATACTAATATCAATACAATGATTTAATAAGAGAAGTTTACAAAAAGACAGTAATACATCAGTAATCAATATAATTATAACTTCAATTGTAACACGAGGAAATTGTAGAATTATTTACTTATACAAACATATTCAATGGAAAATCCAATAACATGGCTGGCTATAGTCTTGTACGATTTAACAATTATAACTGATTGTCTATATAATTTCAAATTTCATTAGCATTAAACATATATTTAGCGAGGTTTACAATGTCTTTTTTATTTGCTGACTGCATTAGAATGTCAAATTTATTTAATGTTGGCCACCTTTGAAAATATGGTTTTAAATGTTCTTTTCTAATTTCTCTATATAGAGGACAAACAAGTAAAAAATGGTATTCGTTTTCTATAGCGTTTCCGTTGCACATCTTACATTTTCTATTTTCGCGTAGAATGTTATTATACCGACCTCTTTATATTTCCAGTTTATGTGACGATAATCGAAATCGTGTTAGTGATGTCCTGTATTTCTTATTTGTTATAAATCAAAATATGGTTCTAACTCAAATGTGTTTTTAAATCTACAATAGCTCATGAGTCTAGGGGAATTATTTATCTCGCTATACCAGCTTTGCTTGAAGTTATCTAATAAACGTTGTTTAATTGTATTTAAGATGAATGTTTGATCTGTTTGATTTGTGATAGTTGTTTGATCCGCCCATATGTTGCTTAACCCAAGCTCGTCAAGAGCGTTTTTTATGTGTGACGCCCAATTTCGATGGTTGTATGTGATGTTTTGTTGTGCATCATTGAATATCACAGAATATATTGTTTTTGTGGTACTGTTATCACTCGATCTAAGTATTTTTAACCAATATCGGAATATATGTAATTTGCGTGTTATTAATAGCGGGTATCGTCCTAATTCTCCATACATGCCGGCTAGATTTGTGGATTTGTTTACTTTTAAGATTTTTCGAAGTAGTTTTGTATGTATTTTTTCGATTTCTTTACCCTTCGCAAATCCCCACACTTCTGCTGAATAGTGTAGGGCCGGTGTGACTAGTTTATCAAATAGGTTTAATTGTTCGCGTGTTGAGAATTCGTATTGATTTATAATAGTGAATAGTCTATGTAGAGCTCTATTTCCGCGTTCTGCTAGTGTTTGGGCTGTTCTATACCAATTACCATTCTTAAATAGTGTTATACCTAAGTATTTGAAGGATGTCACTATTTCTAATAATTCTCCGTAAAGGTAAAAGTTGTAATTTGTATGGCGATTACTTTTTTCAAAGATCATGACCTTTGTTTTAGATGTATTTATTTTAAGTTGAGACGCTATGCAGTAGTTTTCAATGTCTTTCAACATTGATTGTAATGATGTTGGTGATGTCGAAAATAAAACTTGATCATCTGCGTATGATAACAAGAAAAACTTAATGTCGTTAATCGTTATAATTCCTTCGAGGTTTGAATTTATATTCTCTACAATATCATTGACGAACATTAAAAAAAGTATGCTAGAACACGGGTCTCCTTGTTTTACTCCTGTGTGGGATGTTATATGATCGGATATTTGTGATTTTATTTTAACAGCTGCCTTAACAGAAGAGTACATAGCTCGCAACGCGGATACTAGCTTGGTACTAATTTTTTGCGATATCAGTTTTTGCCATAATAGTGTGCGGTTTATGCTATCATAGCATTTAGCATAATCAATGAAGACGCAGTATAGTTTTTGCCCTGAATTTAGTACTTTATTTATTAGACTGTTAAGTATAAAAATACAATCTACCGTACTTTTTTTTTTTTGATATCCGTATTGGAATTCAGATATTGATTTGTTCAATTCGCACCATTTAGTTATTCGGTTTAATAATACTTGTGAATAAATCTTTGATATTATATTATTTAGGGTTATTCCGCGATAGTTTTCTGATTGATTTGGGTCACCACTTTTATAAATTGGTGTAATGTAACCTAGTCCCCAATCTTTCGGGTAATTTCCACTTTCAAATATGTTATTGAATATATGTACCAGATGTGGTTTTATGACAGTGTATGTAGCTTTGAATATTTCAGCTGGTATCTGATCTGGTCCGCTTGATTTTCCGTTGTGTTGTGTTGATACTGCTTGTTGAATTTCATTTTCTGTGATCGGGGAGTCAAGCATGTCATTTGTTTCGCTGTTGCTAGTGTTGTCATGGATATTGTCAATGTTTTCATTGGACATGTTGTTCAAATCATGAGTATATAAATTATTGAAATGTTCATACATGTTGTTTATATTGATGCTGTCAGGAATATTTCTATGTTGTTTATGACATTTTTTTATATTTTTCCAAAAATGTTTAGGCTGTGTTTTAGCTATACTGCTTAACCGTGCCCCTTCTTTGACTCTATTGCGGTATTTTGCTTTTCGGCGTAAATCGTTATATTTTGTTCTGTGCTGAATAAAATTGTGTCTATTTTCAACAGTTTTACTTTTATTGAAAGCATTTCTTGCGTGTTTGAAATTGTTTTTTGCATTTTTACAGGTTGAATCGAACCATTCTGGTTGTTTATGTTGTCTGTTGTGCGGGTTTGTTTTAATTACTTTTCCGAATATACATGCACTGTTTTCCTGAAGATACTTAGTCAAAATACTTATTTTTTCATCTACTGTTTTATTTTCACCAAACACCGTATTTATGTTTTGGTTTGTTTCTTTTATTAACGTATTAAATTCATTAATTTTGGTTTCGTCAAACACGATTTTTTTAGTTTCTGTTGTATAAGATTCATAAGTATTCAATGGTGTATTTTTGGTGTGATTTTTCATATTGCAACTAAAATAAAGAGCTGCATGGTCAGAAAATTCTGTCCAGTCCAGAACTTCAAATTCTTTAACAAAATTTTGATCGAGCGTATCTTTTTGCATTAATAAATAATCCGTTACACTGAGGCCACGTGATGAACTGAAAGTGTAATTCCCATGCTTATCTTGTGCTAATCGACCATTGGCAATAACGTGACTGGTGGTTTTGCACATGGATATCAAAGCGCGACCTTGAATGTCAATCACGTGATCTTGATTCATGCGTTGAGAAAAACTCGTGGGCGTGAAGTATGAGTTGTTTGTATTTAAAGTGGTATCGTCATCTAAATGTTTGTCATATTCTAATATGTCTGATAAATTCCCAGTTCTTGAGTTTAAATCTCCAACAATGTATGTGTGGCCTAAATTACAATATTTTTCGATGCCTTTTTCTATTTCCTCAAAAAAATCAAAATCTTTGTCTTTTAATACTTTTGAAGTGATAGGTGGAATGTATGTACAACATAAGTATACATTTTTATCAAAATCAAACAGCGATTGATCTAATTTTAACCATACTATTCCATAAATATCTTTTTCTGCAACAGTTATCATATTTTTAAATGAGGTTTTAAAATAAATTGAAATACCTCCGGCTTGACGACCTTTTTTAATCCCATATGATTTATGTCCATAAATGTGTTCACTGAGATAGTTTTGAATTTCGATGTTAGTTGATTGCTTTTTGCTTGTCCAAGTTTCACTTAATATCACAAGGTCGTAATTGCCGATTATTTGTAGAAAATCACAGTCATTTATTTTTCTATTGAGTCCATTCACATTCCACGAGATGATTTTGAGCTTCTCATTGTCCAACATATTAACTTCCCGGAAGTTCCCGTCCGCTCCTCTGGATAGTAGTTTCGGTCCCGCCCATTTTGTTGTTCTACCGGCTGCTCGTTCTCGGTCTATCAAGTGCTGTTTGTTGCGTCTTTTCTCTAGAGTCCCTCTCGTTTGCTGGATACCGATGCCTTGATTTAGCGCTTTCAGGTCCTGGCTTCGTTCAATGGCTGTTTTTCGTACGAGCTCTCGATCTTCGTAAAGATGGAATTTTGCTACAATAGGTCTTGTTTTGGATGGTTTACTCTGACCTATTCTGTGAACTCTGTCAAGGATGATATTTTTGTCGATGTGAAGAACTTCTTTAATGAGCTTTTTAATAATATCATCACAGTTTTCTTGGCTTGACGTTTCCGCAATACCATGAAGAGCAGATTTTCTCGTAAGCTATGGAATTCAAGTTTGTCGGTAGCTTCATTAATTTGGGAAATTTTCTTGTCATATGTGTGTTCTGTATTTTCAATGTCCATACTTTTTTCTTGGAATTCTTTGATTTGGTTTTTCGATTTTTGTTAACGTGCGCTTTGTCGTTTGAAATTGTTCGTTAAAAAAAGTTAGACTGGTTTCAACGGAATCTACCTTTTTCTCGAGAAGTTAAACTCTATTGTTTAATTTGTTCATGCCTTCTTCGATTTTATCAATTTTTGATACTTGCGTTTTGATTTTTTTAATGTCCTCGATCATTTCGGATGCCCACATCGGAGGTACCTGACTGTTTTGACTGTTTTGAGTGAAAGTTCCGAATTGATTGCAGGGAGGGGATGCAATCCCAAACTGGGCTCCATTTTTACCTCCTTTTGAGTTTTTACTTTTCTTTGGAGACATTGAGCAAAAATGTTGCACTTCATATTGGTCTAAATTTTACTCACTTCATTGCTTTAAATCCACTTGAATTTTAACATTTTGCCACAACTACAAATTCCACGTCTACACACATGCGCATGCGCATCACATATCCAAACATAATGTGTTACATTTCCATATCACGGTTGACAAACAATGCACACGATTTATTATTTAATCGATTTCGATAGATGATTATACATTAAGGGAAAGATGATTTTGCACATCTTACTAAGTCATGAGTGTGTTTGTGATTGTGTAAATATTAAGTTACATTCTCATTGTAATTAATTACAATTTGTTTTGAAAATGTTTGCACTTGTTTTTGTGTTATTAAAAATGAAATACACCACGTCCACGATGAAATTGCCGTTTTAGTAGATCTAGACACCTAGTAACCAAGAAATCATAATGACAAATACATCAAGATGTTTTATTCCATATGACAACAGACGTTAAGACAATGGTGTTAAACAGTTACCAGTGAGCATCTTGCTTAAACTTAAAGCAAAAAATAGAAAGATGGAAAAACATCACGAAAACAAATTGCCCCATATACATGTTGTTATTCGTTATTTAGTTGTAGTATTTTAATGAGGGTAGAATTATCGAAGCTTTAAATGACAGGTTATCGATCTTTGCACTGCATAATTTGGACCCAGTTTTGCAACCGGGTCATCAAAGCACACGTGCGATAGGTCCAGTAATCTTTACACTGAACAAGTGAGGCACATTCCAACATTTGACATATTTGACACATTAAAGCCCTAGCCCATCGATGCTTTACAAAAGTTTTGTTTTCATTTTTATGGCCCTGATGGAACGCCATAAGTTAGATATGAAAACACAGATCATGTGTCTATTACGTGGTCCTGATAAAGAAACAAAAACTACCACAGTCGACAGACATATTTATTTGAAACGAAACTTGTTTACGTATTTGAAATATGAACATGTGATATTCATTGTATAATTCAAACGTGTTACAAGGTATGTTTGTTGTATATTATATTATTTATAAACAAACGTAATTAATGAAGATCAAATGATTGACACATAATGTTGTAAAACGTATGATAACTGTGTTCAGATTAAACACGTACCCACTGCGCAGGGTTGTAACTATTTGTACTGTAATCGATCTCTCAGTTCAATGTGATAAACGTTTTAAATTAGCGTTGTAATGGTGAGATTTGCATATGGAATGCTGTCGAAATAAGATAAATTTCACATTTGGGTTGATCAGCATATTTTACCGTCGTCAACTATAATGTTTCTTCTGCTAGAATGATAGCTTATTATAATTATATTACGCGAGGGGATCGACATTCATTTATTGGAAAATTGATTGTACAAGTATCTTAAATAGCATACGCATACGACAAATACAGACTGTAAGTATTTTAGACGATTTCAACAATGTTTACCTGTCCTAAATTGATGACCGAATGTGTTATCTGCCATATAAGAAAACAGAACACGAACGATGATTTAAGCAACGTTTACCTGCCCTACATTGATAACCGACTGTGTAACCTGTCATATACGCTATCGGATAACTAAAATGAGCGCCCTAGACATTTATGGATCGATCGAAAGACGAGATGTTTAAATATGTTTTGTTCAAATACAGTTCCTAAGTAAACATTCATAATCACATTGTTTGCCTGGTCTTATCGATAGGTTTTAAGGATATGGGCAAGTTGAAATATGTTGGTGAACACAATATCAACAAGAGCGATGTGTTTCTTAAAACAATAAACCAAATTGAAAAAGTATGACCATTTTATTGACAAATATATCCTTCACACCATGTTTGATGTATTATATACTATATACTTAGACACATATTGTAACGCATACCGGACAAAGCGTCTTGTTATGTTTTAGATATGAAAATAATATTTTATTGTAATTTCGAAATGTGATAGGTTTAACTTCCGCCTCTACAACCGCCTCTATAAATGTATTTAATCTAATTGAAATTTACCAACATCCGTCATATAAACCCATACACCGTATGAGTTATTATTTACCACCTTCCAAATGGGGAAGGGCATATAGATTTTCCCTGGTCCGTCCGATCGTCGGGTTTTGTTTTGCGCGTTATTCGCAAATAATTGTTTTCAGAGTTATATTACTTAATACATATATTTCATAGCTATATTTGTTCATTAGCTTCGACATAAGTGTAGTTTTTGAAAGAAAAAAGAAAGAAATATGGGGGCATCCGGTTCCTATTGACACATGTATAGTTTTCAATTTGTGTTTCCATGGGACTGCAGCACTAACAAATCAGTAGAAAATTAACAAGGAATCTTTTGTATTCGTAATAAATAACATGCGTTAACCATAAATCTAATATAGAAATAGCATTCGTATTGGAGATGTGTTTAAATCCACTATATCAGATAGTATTAATATAAAACAGTTGAGATTAAGTAGTACTAGATGACCCGATATTTCTTTATCGCAAGAAATCTAAGCCAACAGAGAATGAAACTCCATTACAATAAAAGGTGTCATAAATACAAATAATAGGCAGGTAAATTTTGATTTCATGTAATATCGACTTGTAAGATATCACATAATATCAAACGTCACCAACCATGTAATCTTTTTTATTTAATTTAGTTTGTCACTAACAATTGGTTGGTTTTCATCCGAAAAGCATATTGGGCCCTTAAAAAAAAACACAAAAAAAAACGGATCCTTAAATGTATTTTTGTGAACACAAACCTACCCTACCAACTGGTGGCAGGCGAATTATTGTTTTTTTTAACCCGTTTAATAAAAATAAACCAAGTTTGGTAATATATTCATTTGATATTCTATCAAAACACGATGCATATGTTTTGTTCCACATATTATTTTGGTAAAAATGTTTTGTCAGAAACTACTGTTTTATTACATCTTAAGAATTCACATACATTCTCTGTCGGATACTTCTATTAAAGAGAATCTGATGATGACATCGAATATTTCAGGTATATGCAGTTTGATTAAAAAGTTTGTTAACGCACGAACGATAGTCGTGGTTAAGGTTTTCTTAGCCTCGCTTAATAAACTTATCTGTATTAAACTCTAGCTTTATAAATCTTCCAGGCTTAACGTTAAACTTCGATTTTCGGTATCGGTTGAAATCCTCTCTTCCTCATTTACTGTAAACTTCAACTGGGTATGGTATTTGTAACATACCCATCGAACGTGGACCAAGCAATTTTTTATTTCTAAACCAAAACCATCGTTATTGTTTGTTAATCGTAGTTGTAATAGTATATTTCTGAATAAAAGCGAATTGGCTAAAGGTATTTATTGTGCGTAATATTGACGAACATGCTATACAGCAGTTAGTTGACAAAGAGGTAACTAGTGGTCAGACCTGACTATTTCAAGATGTAAGATCAATTCTTAATCTACGTACAACTGCATAATGCACCAAAGTTTGTAACGCCAACTTGTTGAGATTTACCATGAAAAAAACCTATACAAAAGTCTGGGTAAAAATAAATGCAGTTCCATACATGGCACTTCTGCCAAGAAACCTAGGCCATGTGGTCTAAAGCTATGTGAAAAGATACGTGACGAAATAATCAAACAATTTAGACGACACATTACTCACCTCTTTTTGAAGCATTATGAGTCATACATGAATAAGTCAGCGGAGGGATGATGATTTTGTAATCTCATTTTTTTTTAATCTATTGAATATTGTTCTTAGCGTTGAAAATACAATTAATCAAATAATTACTACGACTATTTTATGAAGAATTTATTGAAGCGAAGTGAGCTGTAAATAAATCAACTTTGTAGATCTGATTGTGTCAATCTCATCGGGAATGCATTATCAAGTATCAGATTCACACTGATTCTTCTCACGTTAAACACAAACGCTCATAACACTAGTTCGTTTCTGGGGATAAATTCCAAAACTGATCACAGCGTTCAAAGTAAAGTACATTTAAGTTCACCACATTCCTTTCTAATTTTAATACCCCCTCATCACCTTGTTATGACAGTCTTGGCATACGACCTCTCTATGAAAGAATAGTCTGATCCGTATCATCTACATCATTTGTTGATACAACATAATGATCTCCCTCTCAAAAGTCAGAGAAATTCTCGCCTAATTGTGAATTGCCGAACGGCTAACATGACAAATCTGTTTATGAACGTAGTCGTCATAAGTCTTATTATGATGGATAAAATTGCGAGTTAACATATTGTATTTTCAAATTTCTAGGTAACACGCAAATACAATTGGTGCGACCAGGTTTCGTTCCTAACAGAACATAACAATGGCGGGTCTGGCAGACGTTTTTTCCGAACAAGAAAGAACGAACTGGCTAAAGGCGTGTCTCGGACTTAACATTGCAAAACATGCTTTAGAGGAGTTTGTTGACAGAGAGGTCAAGGACGTTCATATCCGCATATTTCAATCTGTGCGGTCAAGGCTTAATTTACATACAGCTACAGTATGTACCAACTGTAGTACCGCGAACTTGTTGAAATGTCCCACATTAAATGTATGCAAGAAGAAAGGAAAAAATGTCTGCATATTCATGCACGACACTTCAGCCAAACAACCCAGACCATGCAGAATGAAACTGTGTGATGAAATTCGTAATGAAATTATTAAAGAACATCGTTATAGGCAGCCTTCCTGGAAGAATACATCAGCTGAACAATGGGCAAGCAATCATTGGGAGATCGCGAAATGCTTTTTGCCCCCGGACGGGTATATTGGAGTGGGTTCTGCACATGCAACAGATTTCAACGGTATCATCAGTGTTATGCTGAACTGCAAACACTTCGACAGCAAGGTTTCTTTTCGCATAGCACCACCTGGGTCGTCGTGTCTGTTGTCAAAGGTAAATATTAGTTCAATGTTTGGTTTCTGGATACAACGAGTTCAATTATCTGAAATAAATGAAATATTCAATATACACATGTGCAATAAGTTGTACTACCAATTCCTAATTGGTTATATTGTTACCAATGCAAAGGTGCAATTGCGTAAAACATGGTATATATTTATTTGTTCAGGCGCGAGAAATAGGTAGAGCTGTTCGTCATAACTCCGATTGTAAAATACGCAATAGCGATCTGCAGGACGCCTTTAGCACGTTGATTGGTCTTCTGAGTGACCAGACTTGTTTAGGTCAGGATAGACTCGCACAAGAGGCAAGCAGAAAAATAAAACAGGTTATATTTTTACATTAAACAATTTACTAAATGAATTTGATTTTACGTCATTTGGGCACTAGCATATGCTGAAATTTTGCGACAATAACATATCAGTTCAAATTCAATATTGGATTATATATGTGTGATATTTGTGTTAACATATATAATCAGAATTATTTACATAAATAGTATTTATTAATATTGTTTATTCTAAAGCTTCAAGTTGACAGTTTAAAAATAACCGAGGCAAAAATGAGTCAGTTACTGAAGAATGCACAAGACATATTGAACGATATGAAGCAAGTGGCCGATGAATCGATGAAGGAGATGAAAGCTTTTGTAGAGAACTTTTATAAGAAACACGCAGCACTGGAGGACGAGGACTACGAATGTGCTGTAAAAGGTACATCTGAATAAATGCCACCTATTATCCATTGAAAATTGGAAGATAATAAATATATCATTAAGATATATTTGATATATACTCGTAAATATATTGATAAAAAAAACGACGACAAACTGCTACTACTTCTATTACTACTTCTACTACTATTTCTACTACTTCTACTACTGCTTCTACTTCTACCAATACTACTACTGCTACTACTACTTATACTACTACGTTAGTGCTACTATTTCTTCTTTTGATATTTCATATATTTCTACTTCTACTACTTCTTATACTACTTCTACTACTCCAACATTTACTAATGCTGCTGCTGCTGCTACGTCAACTACGACTACTTCTTCTTCTTCCATTTCTGCTACTTATTCCTTTACTGCAATATATCGTATGTTTCAGATTTTGTGAGGCGGTTAAAACAGCATTACCACATAACGCTGAGTCACGTGTCTATATCAACATTGTTTCCAAGTGAAGACGAATCTCTGTATACACTTTATTCAGCGCCATTTATATGCAGAATAGTTGACGACAATACAGGGAATACAACTGAACATCCAGTTTCAACATACAAAGAAATATTATATACGGGTGAAACAGAAAATCTAAATAAGCGCATAGTTTTGCAAGGTGAAGCTGGAATGGGAAAGTCAACGTTTGCTTCCAAACTCGTTCTGGACTGGTGTAATCCAGGAAAAGCATTATCATCAATCTCTAAAACATTTGTTGACGCAAACACTTTGCAAGAATTTAAACTTGCATTTTTGATTACTTTGAGAGATTCTGTTTATGAACGTGACGTGACAAAAATGATCAAAGAACAGATAATAGACATGATATATGCTGATACAGAGCGAAATGAAGCGTATGGAATTCTGAATAAAATCATGCAACACGAAACGTGTTTAGTGGTACAAGACGGGCTAGACGAGTGGAAGGATACTGACGGGAAACTAGCTCAGCCTATCATGCTTTCCTGTTACAGCTATTGTACGGTTTTAACTACAACAAGGCCATGGAAATTAACTGATGAACGCATCAGGAAATCTCAAATTGACAGCTTATTCGAACTGAAAGGAGTTATGGATCCATATGATCTGTGTGAATCAGTGTTGGATATCTTTGGGAGCAACACATTACAAGAATTTAAACAATATGTTAAAGAAAATACACTACATGATTTACTGCTGTCACCAATGTTGCTCTCGCTAATTGTAAGTTCTTGGATGGACGGGACACGATTGAAAGGGTCAAGGTGCGAGGTATACACTGTTTTGATAGACGGTCTTTTCAAAAAGGCGACAAAAGAGCATAGCATGTTTGTTCATCCACCTTTCATGTGCTTTCAGAACACACGTTACCTTCAACAAAATATAGATCATCTGAAAGCCATTTCCAAAAAAGCATTTGTAATGTTGTTTTCAGCAGAGCGGGAACATTCTCTAGTTATTAGTGATCGCCAACTGTCGCAGTACCTGACACAAGAGCAGAAAGACATGGCCCTAAAGACAGGTATTCTAACGGAAAGAAAATTTGTAATTAGAACCTATCAACGATCAACGTGCTCATTTATTCATAAAAGTGTTCAGGAATTTCTAGCTGCTGTTCACATAGCAGAAAACAGTGCTACTCTTGTTGTCGTTTCTAGATTTTTGACCGAAAATTCTGACACGCTTTTTGAAAATCAGATATTTATTTTTTTGTGCGGTTTAAACATTTCATTAGCCAATGAATTGTCGCGCACTATAGACAACATTATCGATACCGAACCCTACTATAAAATGGAACATTATATGTCTTTATACATAAATGGGTTTATCGAAGCTGAAGCCAATGTTCATACTCCGATTGATATTGATCTTAAACTCAGTCGATTCATACCTCTTGGTTTGATGACTGATGTCAAAAACAAAGCTTTTGTTAGCATCTTACAAATGAACAGGTCAAACGCGAAGCTTCTTAGACAAGGATATTTTTCACAGGAACTATTACTAAAAAGGCTAATTGGCGACGATAACGGAGTGCTCGGGTTGGATTTGTCTTCTTTTCTTAACCTTGAAAACATACAACTTCGTAATATCCCGCTACAGCCGAATGCCACTCATGGACTTGCGCGGCTGAGGATATTAGAGTTAGAGGGCTGTGAATGTCAACGATTGGACTTTTCATCATGTCGCAAATTGGAAACTATAGTTCTTGAAGGAATTATGATACAACCGAACATCTTTTATGGACTTGCGCAGCTGCAAAATTTAATGTTAAAGTATTGTAATTGTGAATGGTTGGACTTATCATCATGTCACAATCTGAAAATTATAGATTTTGTGGGTGAAGGAATCATGCTTCAACCAAACGTGCTTCATGGACTTTCGCAGCTGAAGATTTTAAACTTGAAGGACTGTATGTGTGCATGGTTGGATTTATCATCATGCCACAACATTGAAAGTATAGATCTTCGTCTTAAAATCACACTACAACCGAATACCTTTCATGGACTTGCGCATCTGGAGATATTACATTTGGATTGCTGTGAGATTAAAGGGTTAGACTTATCATCATGTCACAATCTTGAAACTATAGATTTTGGCGGTAAACAAATCGAACTTCAACCGAATTTCTTTCATGGACTTACACGGCTGAAGATATTAAAGTTGTATGACTGTAAGATTGAAGAGATGGAATTGTCATCATGTCACAATCTGGAAACTATAACTCTTCGTAGTAAAGAAATCACTCTACAGCCAAACGCCATTCATGGACTTGCGCAGCTGAAGATATTAGAACTGCAGGACTGTGAGTGTGAATGGTTGGACTTATCATCATGTCAAAATCTCGAAACTATAGACCTTTATTACAGTGGCACACTAAAGCCAAATGCCTTTCATGGACTTGCGCAGCTGAAGATATTAAAGTTAAAGAAATGTGAGATTGAAGGATTAAGGTTATCATCATGTCACAATCTTGAAACTATAGATTTATTTGGTAACAAAATCGCGCTTCAACCGAATTTCGTTCGTGGACTTGCAATGCTGAAGATATTAGAGTTGAGGGACTGTAAGTATGAGGGGTTGGATTTATCATCATGTCACAATCTGAAAACTATTACAATTAGTGGTGAAGGAGTCCCGCTACAACCGAATGCCTTTCATGGACTTGCGCAGCTGAAGATATTAAAGCTGCAGGGCTGTGAGTGTGAATGGTTAGACTTATCATCATGTCACAATCTGGAAACTGTGGATCTTATTGGTAAAGCTATAACCCTACAACCCAATTCCATCCATGAACTCGCGCAACTGAGATACTAAATTTGGTGGATTGTAAATGTGAAGGTTTGGACCTATCATCACTTGGAAACATTTTGATCTATAATAATGATAAAATATTGTCTACGTGACACTCTGCTTGCGCGGAAAAATCTAAAGCAGTATTAAATTTGTTATGAATAAAAATGCTTTTTTAAATACACAATTTCGTATGAGATGCTTTACCTATATAAGCCAAGACTGTGATGTTAAATTTTATATAACTGTATAGTTAAGTAGTCATTAGAGTAATGTATGTTTTCCTCACTTACAGATGTATACTACAGACATGGAATCGGGATATTTTCCCCCTTGGGGAATCGTGCATGCTCTTAATCAAAATGTAATAATTATCTAAAAAAATGAATATCTACTTGAGTAAATTGTATATTTACTTTTGCTGTTCATATGTGTTTGTGTATTCGAATATATATATATACATACGAGCAGTCCATGTTAGCTGATGTTGTTCTGCTCACATGTTTCTTTAAGAGTTGAAATGCTTGTTTTGACAATGATACTATGCACTGTGGTGAGGGTTACGTCTACCGAAGCCTTAGGCCGAGATTGACATTACTTTACGAAGGGTCAACATTTTCTATACAACGAATATTTATATCATTATACAGAACAAACTGTCCTTAAAATAATGAACAAGTCAAATGTGAAGATTTCATATGACAATAAAGAGCTGATCAACTTTGATATTTGATAACCTTAAAACGAAAGGACTCAATGTGTGTTATTGTGATCATCCTATGTCCAGCGTCCGGCTTGCGGTGTGCGTTTTCAACTTTTAGCGCGTGTTCACTCTAGATGCCACCTTTTCCATCCAATCTTGATAAAACGAGGTCACAATGATTATGTAGAGAAACTTGATTAGAATATTTATCTGGGCAATATCTTTGTCGCATTTGAATCTGGGTAACGATCCTTCAAAAACTAGTTAGGCTGATCAAACCATGTAACCATTCTAGAGGTCCCATTTTCGACTCAATACTAACGAAACGAAACTTTGACAGAATGTTAATTCAGGAAGATAATCGCGCAAGCAAGTCCCTCGTTAAGTACGTAAATGTCCTTTTTTGTAATAAACGGGACTTGGAGGATTAATTCCGTTTCATTCGTGTGTGTACATGCTACCTTTTAGTACGACAAAAATACTTTAAACGTATTTATGACATGAATCCATCTGTAGTTAAAATCATTAGTTTATTGACATCGACATGCAAATTTAAAATTGTTAATGTATGCAAATATGGAAATTATTCCCTATCCATACGGAATTCTATTATAAATACAACTTAATGAAAATTAATGATTTTCTGTTCTTCTTTTGAAATATAAACATGTATATACTTTTTATCATAGATATTTTAGGAATTATGTTATTTCATTTTTTTAACAAAATCATATCATATTTACCGTATTAAATGAAAAGTCATTGCTAAGCCTTAAAGTCTTTAAAATTAGTATCTCCTTCTCAAAATCGTTGCATCAAATCCATTTTATTAGAATGTTCTTTATATGATGATATTAGAAAATTGTATTAAAATAAATATTACTGGAAAATACCAAACGTGATAAAGTTTATTGAATTTATGCAAACTGATATTATAAGTACCATCAGAAACTTAGCTATGTTTGTACACAAAGCATTTAGTTAAAAAACATGTATAAATATTATTATAATAAATTGATTATTATGTATTACTTAAACTTGATATCTCGTTATCTTTAAAAATTTCGTCTTTGTTGTTTCTTCTGTTATCATTATAAAATTGTTTAATAGATTGTAAATGCTGAACTTTATTTGTCCTAGACCTTTTTCATGTATTGATACTTTAATTAACAACTTATGCAATTCAATACTGATCACATGTTCATGCTTTTATATGTGTTATTATGTTTTAATCTTGTATACTCATGGACTGTATGTCTATTGTATATTAAATAAACCCATATCATATGTATCAAGAGGCAAAATTTATAACTCAATCCATTATCACTTTGTGAGCTTCTGTCCGCCGTGTTTCAACAAATTCGATTTTTTACAAATATTTTATTTGAAAGTATGAACTAGACGTTTCAGTGGCGTTAATTGACGATCCATTTCGCACAAGGACGACCCCATCACCCTTCTCTGGTATATTCGTTCCCCTGTGAGTCCCTTCTTTATATATATGTTCGTAGTTATTAAAACTTGCTCCTTTTTAGATGTAGTTTAGTTTCCATAATTTAATTTTCCTGAAGTCAACCAGTAGCATCTTTAAATAACTACCATACTTATTATGCATTATTGTTGAAACACATGAAACTTATTTGGGTTATTTTCAGGGAAAGGAAGATATTATATTATTCTTAAATCATCTATTAAAACATTGTTATATACAATTTATATTGCCTCTCTCATTTATTTAAATCTAACGCAATACGCCTCAAGTAAATTATAGACATATTCTCTAGAAAATAGCATATTAATAACAATTAATAGCATAGTTCTAGCAACGTTCACTACTGTTAAGTCGGTGATAATATATCATATATAATTTCTCTATCTTTCTCTCTTCTATCTGCAAGTGGGTTAAGGGGCTTCAAGCAGGTTGAGACTCAAATTGAAAATTGTCTTTTAAATAGGGATTTAAAATCTCTCTAACCAATACAGTATGTGTACTGATCCATGCGCCGCAATGAATAATAACGGACTAGGGCTGTGTACCGACATGGTTCAAACCCTTTATTTGACATCAAAATATATTAATATAATTGTTATAAAGCAAGTAATTTGACTTTCTTTTTATATTCAATCAACAATAAATTGAAGTTGTCCAAACTATATCATATGCACATAAATATTATAAAGCATGAAACTTCATTCAAGCTTAACTTATCAGCATTTGAGTATACTACGCCTTCGAAAAAAATGTATTTGTCCGTAAGAAACACAATATTGGTTAGGTCAGTTGGTTTCAGATATACTATTATCTGTTTCAAAACAATACCAATGTATTGATTGAAGAGTTAAGAAAGTGTGGTTGGCAGAATGCTGACATCGGCCTCGACAATTGAAAGTACTGTAATCAGGGCCAAAGTAAGCATTACTGTGGGGTTCAGAGCTGCTCACAGATGACGATATTGACCTCACACGTTCCATTTGGCATAGCGCACCGGGTTGTTCTGGAAAGGGGTACTTGCAACAATACTATACAGAAAAAATCAAAGGTGTTTCACCATACTGTCAATTTCATTGAATGCCCGGTCAAAATCAGAGCACAGCTTCAAATACACAAATACAACGCCATGAAAATAACACACTAACGCGGGAACAATGGCCTTATTATTCATGTCACTACTCAACTTGACTTTTGCAGATTTTTCTCTCTCCTCCCACTGAGTGAGACCGCACTTCACGTTTAAGAAAAACAGGAAACGGGACTTCAGGGTTTATTTTAATAGAAATTCACTATGTATTTTTCGGTATTTCTACTTGTCGGATCGACCTGCAATTTTGTTCGTGTGGTGCAAATAGGTCAATAATGATATTTTTTTTCATGATCTCAACATTTGGAGTTGTACCACTTACTACCTGATTAAGGGAATAAACACCGGATGATGGACTGCGGTGTTACTTTTCGCATTGGGTTAATTCTCCATAAATGTGAAAGTTCGAACCCAACGCGGAGGATCATATTTTGAACAAAGCGACAGTTTTAAACAATGGTTTATTTATTTATGAGGATAGTACAGAAAATATGATATTTAATTGATCGAATCAAATAATTTCGAAACTAATTTTATTCGATTAGTTGCATAGGAATTAGGCAATAAATGTTAGATTGATTATTATAACTAAAATTGTGTTTGGAAACAAATTATCACGACTTCAATTGAACCAGTATATTGATGACGTCATGCCTTGTGTCCCACTAAATACTAGGAAAGGAACAGGAAGAACAACGAAACGTAAACAAAATGTTTTGTTTTTGCTGAGAGAAACACATAATGCGAAAATATTGTGTACAATGTGCTACACAAAATAATGACGCCCGTTGAAAACAATTTCTTGAAGTATGTTTATACATGTAATATAGCATTTGTCGAAGTATGTTTGTGGCTTTAAATTCCAGTACATTTCATCGTGGATTTCGAGCTGCAAAAGTATTCTATCGGTTTGCCAAAAACAGATAAAAAGCATAACAAACACTTTTTAATTTTTCCGAAATATATTATTGTACATTTTTTGAAGCCAGGTGTATTATATATTTTTATTGTTTGAATATAATGAATAAAAACAAATTTGAATGTGTAAAATGTTTTTTGAAAATTGTATTTTTTTTCAAACTATAAACACGTCTCTGAAACAATATCACCGACAAGTTTTGGCAATATAAATCATGTTTTCAGTGTGAGACTAAAATGCATGAACCGTATCATTAAAGACAAACACTCTTGACTTAACAGCACGAGCCCGGCATACCAACCGCTTCATCTAATACCTAGTCCGTCTTTGCTCCGAGGGCTTTGCAATACATGTTTTCGTTCTTTAAGCGATGACTTTGGCGCTACACCATAGCTTATATTATTTTCACATCATCATTTGCGCACACTCTGATCTCATCGGCCAATTACGGCAAGAGGTAATGCGAGACAGAAGAAACAGTTACGGTTGAATCTGCCTATTACCACACGCTGTACACTCTGGACCAGCAGACGATTTATTGCATAAGTTTAACATACCAAGTTTACGGAGAAAGTCGATGTATCACGACTACCAATAACAGCTCCGATCGCATCAGCATCATCTGACGAGCGGTTTGTTTATCTCGGCTTGTTCCGATTAGTTACGCTTGGTCTGTGACGGAAGTTACCGCAATCAACAGACATATTGAAACGAAGCAAAATCTTTTCGACTTTGGAAAATTTAGAAATGTGGGAAAATGATATTGAATCAAGACAAAGCGACTGAGGACAAACAAAGTAAGTTTGCCGATTATTATTTAAAACAAAATTTAAAAATGAAATTCAACTTATTTATATGTTCTAATAACGGTGTAACACATAATATTAGTTTTTATTTCAGAATATTAAGGTCTAGCTTCCGGGTTTGTAAATTGTTGTATTTGAGTCTCTTTTTCATTTAAATATTTTCACCGTTTAATTATTAATACTTAAATTACTCGATAAGTATAATGAACGCCTCCGTAATAACTCGTTAACAGTCAATTGTGAAAAGCATATTTACGAATTAGCGCTTTTCTTACGTCACTTCCCATGATCTCGTCCCTATTTTTAGTAACAACTTATTCATGATAGAGAATTATCATAAAGTGAGTCTGCTAGAAATGTTGAGTTATTGCTTCTACTGATACACTTTTGCATGCATATCTTCTATATAATTGATATTCCAGGAAATTGAAGCGTTTGTAATTTCTCTGAAATGCACGTCTATCCGCAGTTTAATGACAAGGACTTGAGCAGTTTGACAATTTAATCAAACTTTTAAAGGCACTTTTTCACAGCTTGTGACATTGTTTTATGTTTGCAAATAATGCAATACATGGCATATTTATAATATGCATTAAAGTAGCTTGAATAGACTTTCAGAAATGAAAACAAAAAGCCCAAAGCGCTCGAACAAACGTCCACTGGTTTAAAACGCTTTCACATTGTGTGGTGCTGTCCGTTTTATTTGATAGTTACTTATATGCAAACTTAGAGTGGAATTGCATTAAGGGGCAGTTGGGCAATTGGAAAAATAGTTCCTGATAAATAACTAGAGTTTGGATCGAGGTATTGCGCTGTTATTGTGTGTGTAGGTAGCTTATATTCTTATACACAGGCCTTGCTTTTGATTTGTATTACATTCAACTCCATTTATCGGTAAATAGTTGAAAATCTACTTCTTAGGCATGGTCGCATACCTTGTTTTCAATTGATAAGGTTTCTGCTTTAAAGGGACTTGTTCACATATGTTTGTAATTTAAAAAAATGTCATTTATTGAAATTCCTAATAACGTTGTAATCGTTGGATGAGTTCAACAATTTTAATAACCAGACAAAGGATATACAAATGTGCTTGCCATGTAGTTCGAACCCCGGATCTCTAGAAGAAAAAGCGAATGTGATACCTTAACACCATACAGCCTTTAAAATGTTTATGATAGTTTAAACTCTATGTACGTAATACACGCTTTTTCTAAATTATCGATGGAAAAGTTACACGCTTTATTATTCATCCAATTTTGATTGGTAACATTTTTTTTTAGTTTCTTCTCACCCAATTTCGATTGGTAACTTTTTTTTGTTTACCTTTTTCTTTTGAGTTTTATTTAACTAAGTTGAATATATTCAGTGCATTTTTTTTGAATCCATACATGTTTGTTTGAAAATTGTCATTTTTCCAAACTGTAAAAAGTCTCTTTAATTCTAATCATACTTTATAACAACTGCAAAATATAATACTTCAAATATATAATTGTGGTCATTATGTCAGGCGACTGACAAAAAAAGAACATTACACTATCAAAGCGTAAGAAATTTGAATTATTTATGAAATGTGCCTTTGACTGTACAACATTTTAAAGGGACCTGTTCACAGATTGCTGAATTGACAAAATTGAAAAAAAGGACAGATTTGCAAATTTTAGCTGTAGTAATATTATTTGCGATTTGACGATTTAAAAACCTGAAAATTATAAAGCGTTAAAATGCGAAACGATTGAATAATTTGGAGAATAATTTGGAGAGTTCTGTTGTTATCGTTTTATTTTCTGACACTACCTGGATTGCTTATATAAATTATACAATACACAGTGATATGTAGCAACATGGATGGTCGAGTGGTAAAGCGGTAGACTTTAACTCAAAGGGTCAGTGGTTCGAGCCCCGATGTGGATAATTTAATTTCTTTCTTTAATGTTATTCTTGATTTATACTGGAGCTCTTTCGTTCCGATGTTTTCATTTACCAATTTTAAGCATTGAAGGCCACACTTCAAAACATGCCAACATCCGTGAACAAGTCCCTTTAAGTCGGTTAAATAAATATACTTTGCAACGATTTAAAACGAGCACACCTGGCTTACAATGACAGTCGAGTATGCGGTGTACTGCTACCTGAAAAACGATCTATCCGTTAATATAAAATAATCGCAACTAAGCAGTAGATAAATGCTTAACCAACGGTAAGGTAACTTGATCTGGACGATAGTTTGTATTATATTTATAACAAGATAAACCCGGTCCGCGTCAGATATTTTCACAAAACATTCGAAATTGAGAACGTGAAAGACAATCATTCTTTCGTAAAGTTGATTTGAATTGAAACAAAAGTACAGTCGAATTTTTCCTCTCAGCGAAAGGATCAATATGGGATTCTAAACCAAAATATCTCGTTAGCGAGCACATTGTTTACTGTTTTGTTCGCGTTGTCTGCGTATCATTTGTTTACTTGCTAAGTGTAATGCAATAATTATGTAAAAGTTTAATATGTTTATTGTCCATTCGTTTAATTGTATTTTTGTGGCCGTAAAGATCTAACAGCAAAACAACAAACACATACATCATTTGTGTCAATCAGCGCTATCCTGGAAAACAGCATCGGTATTTTGAGGGAGTTTCTTGCCTAATGAATTTATAAAAAATACTTTGTAAATGCACGTTGTATAAGTATATAGGGCATGTTTCGGGCTATAGTTAATATTTCCCAATTTTGAACTCTCGTATATGTCAAACCTTTCAACGCCTGCGGCTGACATTTTCCTTCTCGTTGAGCAATAATAACGATACGCCTCAACGTCGAATGACATTTGGAATATACCCAACGCGAAAAACAACTGATTACATATCACGAGGATTTATAAAACGTAATGGTTAGTTTGTGTATGCCGTACTTATCTTCTTAATAAGATGCGAAAAAAGTAAAAACAAATATTTCAACGTATCGTATTTGCTGTTTCAGGTAACATATACATATATCCAATGCACCCGGTGTTTGTCCAGAACAGAAAACAGGAATGGCGGGTCTGGCAGACGTTTTCTCCGAACAAGAAAGAACGAACTGGCTAAAGGCATGTCTCGGACTTAACATTGCAAAACATGCTTTAGAGGAGTTTGTTGACAGAGAGGTCAAGGACGTTCATATCCGCATATTTCAATCTGTGCGGTCAAGGCTTAATCTATCTACAGCTACAGTATGCACCAACTGTTGTACCGCCAACTTGTTGAAATGTCCCACATTGAAAGTGTGCAAGAAGCAAGGAAAACATGTCTGCATATCCATGCACGACACTTTAGCCAAACAACACAGACCATGCAGCGTTAAGATATGTGATGAAGTGTGTGATGCAATTATTAAAGAACATCGTTATGGCCATCCTTCCTGGAATAATACATTAGCTGAACAATGGGCAAGCAATCATTGGCAGATAGCTAAATGCTTTTTACCTCCAGACGGGTACATTGGAGTGGGTTCAGCACATGCAACAGATTTCAACGGTATTATCAGTGTTATGCTGAATTGCAAACACTTCGACAGCAAGGTTTCCTTTCCTATAGCACCACCTGGGTCTGCGTGTCTGTTGTCAGAGGTAATGCGTATTCAAATGTTCGGTAAATGGATATAACAAGTTCAGATAATTGTAATAAATGGAATATTTAACACACTATATTTGTTATAGCACCAATTGATAATTGGAAATATTGTTAACAATTTAAGGTACATTTGCGTAAACATGTGTACGTTTATTTTATCAGGCGCGAGAAATAGGTAAAGCTGTTCGTCATAACTCAGATTGTAGAATGAACCACAACGATCTGCAGAACGCCTTTAGCACGTTGATTGGTCTTCTGAGTGACCCGACATGTTTAGGTCAGGATGGACACGCACAAGAGGCTATCAGAAAAATAAAACTGGTTTGTTTTACAAAGGTTTCTTTTAAAAATGGACTACATGAATTTAATTTAACATTACAGTGGCATTAACATACGATAAAATGCTTTTGAAAATTTGCGAAAATAAAATATGAGTTGACAATGCATTATTGGGATAGATTTCTGTAAACATATGTTATTATAATTATATACATGAATAGTGCCTAAAACTATTGTGTATTCTACAGCTTCAAGTGGACTGCTTGAAAATAACCGAGGCAGAAATGAGTCAGTTACTGAAGAATGTACAGGACACATTGAGCGACATGAAGAAAGCGGCCGATGAATTGATGAAAGAGATGAAAGAGATGAAAGCTTTTGTAGAGAACTTTAGGAAACAGGCATCACTGGAGGGCGAGCACTACGATTGTGCTATAAAAGGTAAATCTTAACAAAACTGTGAACCATTGAAGCGTAATGTCATAATGAAGATATAATTGATTTATATTTAAAATAGATCTGATCTTGAACAATATTTAAAACGCTACTACTAGAACGCTTGCTGCAAGAACAACATTAACATGAAAATAAACAACATCAACATAAACAACCAGTTCTTACGCCTGCTACTTAAACTACTCTACTACTACTACTACTACTACTACTACTACTAC
>VMBQ01008938.1:0-16018 GCA_007657795.1 Dreissena rostriformis
CATTATTGCTATCAGCGGCGAACACCCTCGATGACGAGACAACCAGGAATATATGCATCTTCATTTATATGTGTATTATGTAAAACTAACTGTAATGTGTTTTAAAACCAACAGACGTCTTATTGATCTCTTTATAAATAATATTCAGATGTAAAATATGGTTTATGAAAAATGTGCTTAACTCTATGTTTATATATGTGAATATTTATTTGTTTATATTGTATGTTTCAAATAACTGAAAAGTGGAAATACAGAGTATATATATAAGTTACGATCTACAATAAAACGGTAAACTTGCGCTAAACACCATTATGAACACCAACATTAACCATAATAGCTAACATATAATTATCGCAAATTGCGATCTTACCCACGCTACAGTTATATTATGCAAAATACAATAACAAACGTATGTTCTAAGTCCAAGTCCAAGTCTAACATGTATCGCATACAAATTATACAATATCAAAGCACAGTAAATAATATCGACATGTTGAAGTATAGACACTGTTTTTCGACTTTTGAAAACACGATATTGATAGAAGACGCAAACCCCAAAAAAGTGATGGCCGTAATATTGGTCGCGCTTTTAACAGAACACTTCAAGTAATCCTTTATGTTATTATATCTTAATCGCTCGCGAAAATGTCGAACATATTAGACCGACATTACCTTGAACTTTTCTGAAAGAAAAAAACATTCTAACAAATAATACAAAAACAATCTACATAAAATAGTTTTGATATTTTTTTGGATTTTTTTGTAATTAATCACAATTCAATTAGATGACAAACTGCATGTCTTACGTACCTACGCTACAATTGTAATGCGTCCATCCAGCTGCGCATTGATTATTGGGACAGGTACCATAAATATGATGACATTTTGCATCGTCCTTACAATGGCATATGGAAGAGCAGTTAGAACCAAACGTTCCAGGGTTGCAGGCTGAAATCATTAAACGTCGATAAATCAAAGCGTTGAACGCTGGGGGACTGCGATAACTTTAGTCTTACATCAAGGAAAGATGTCGGCAGATTTCTGTTTCTTCATGAATACTGGATCGAATTAAGATAACTTACTCATGACAAGTTGCTAACATATTATAAACATCGCATGTATCAAGATGATCTTCAACGGTTCTGATTGGTGTTGTAGTAATTTCTCTCCCTGGCTAGTTATATTAAAGACAGTGACATATTCGAGATGACTTTGTTATTACCATATCGAGCTCTACTTTTTTGATAGCGGTACAAAGAACGATCATTATCTTGTTATCACATCTGCAAAAAAATTATGAACTATTTGGTATTATTTTTCTGTGTACTAATTTCAATCGCATAACTTATCGAACATTCCGTAAAATTTTAATACTTTTCAAGGGTCAAAAGTACTGGATTAGTGTTAATCGGTCGCACTCTTTCTTATGATATAATTAGTCTTACGTTCATTACATGCGAGGCCTTTCCAGCCGTCTTTACATCCAGCAGTCATACATGTGCCCGTGACACTTTCACATGGTCCCGAAAGACACTGGCACTCTTTGGAACAGTTTACACTGTACTTTCCGGGTAGGCAGTCTGGAAGAAATAACATTTTCAAATATACGCATATAGTCAAGTATTTCGAATTAGCAATACTTGTTGCCTTATTGAATGTTAAGGCACTGTCTGCATACATTATTCCGATGTAGCTCTGAGCTGTTAATACAGTAATAATGTTAAGATTGTTTAATAAATTTATGTGGTATTCTTAGACTCTTACTCTAGTTTTTAGACTCCGGCGAATGAGGTTCGAACAATAATATTTTACTCCCCTATTACTCAAACGCTTATCAATTACCATTATATATCGCTTCGTGTTTTATATAAGATGCTGTATTATGTATTGTATTTCTTTATGACCTTGCAGTCAAGGATAACCCATGAAAGTGCAAGCACTTATTTCCAATGGGGTCTTTTTGTATTTTTTGCTGAAGAGACAGCAATCAGAAGAAACAGTAGTGAGATACAAGGAATCCGGGTGCAATACCCTAGCTCTTTGCGAATAGACCCCTTGGTTCTTTTACGTGCTAAGTGTATAGCACCGATATACGCGAGAATTACCTGGGTTTCATACCAGTACATCTCTAGTTGGGTGGGAAACACTTGAAGCATTTCTGAAATTCCCAGTGCCCAGGCCAGGGTTTGAACCCACGACCTCTGGAATGGTAGAACAGAGTGTTACCACTCGACTACCGCACCACCCTATGCTAAATATATTCGTATTAAGTATATATATTATATACAGACCATGGTCAATTTAATCAGAATAATTAACACATAATTTCTTCACGGCAAACAATTCATCAAAACAACAAAACATTGTATTAACTAAATTAGTTTTTTTCTTTATTAACTAAAACTGTAATTTTCAAATTTATGTGCGTGTTTTGATGAATTTTACCATAGAGGGGCGCTACCCGTTACAAAAGTTGGCATCAGATGCTGTTTGTTAACGCGATCTTGAACACATATAATATATCAAAGTACTGACAGTACCGGTGTGACGATGCTTTTGAAGAGGATGGATATAAAAGTATAAATTTTAGTTTATCTTCATCACAACAAATGTGTATGTGGGTACGAAAATTTCGGGTACGAAACAAAATGTGGGTATGAAAATTTTGGGTACGAACAAATTATGCCAAAAAAAAATTGGGGTACGAAAAAACGTGTGGGTACGAACAAAATTCGGTGCGAAAAAAAATGGGTACGAAAAAGAAATTGGGTACGAACAAAAAAATGGGTACGAAAAAGAAATGGGTGCGCAAAAAAATTGGGTACAAACAATTTTGGGTACGAAAAAAATGTTTGGGGGTACGGGGAAGTAGTACCCGTGGGGAACTTGACCCATTCAGCCTAACTGGGAGGAGGGTTACATTCTCGATCAAATCTAAAAATAACTAAAAATGGCGCGGCAGCGGCTGACGCGTATCACAACGCCGCATAGATGTTATATTAGCTTAAATTTGGTTCTTGACATCAAGACAAAAACATGCATTGATTTATTTTCATTTTTGACAATTGTGACACATAGACCATAACAAGATTAAAGGTTAAGGTTATTTTTTGGAAATACTATCTCCAACTTGTCTGACACAGGCTAGTCCAACTTGTCTGACACAGGCTATTCCAACTTGTCTGACACAAGCCAGTCTAACTGGTCTGACACCGGCTAGTCCAACTTGTCTGACACAGGCTAGTCCAACTTGTCTGACACAGGCTAGTCTCACTTGTCTGAAACAGGCTAGTCTTAGTTGTCTGACACAGGCTAGTCTAACTTGTCTGATACAGGATAGTCTAACTTGTCTTACACAGGCTAGTCTAACTTGTCTGACACAGGCTAGTCCAACTAGTCTGACACAGGCTATTCCAACTTGTCTGACACAGGTTAGTCCAACTTGTCTGACACAGACTAGTCCAACCTGTCTGACATAGGCTAGTCCAACTTGTCTGACACAGGCTAGTCTAACTTGTCTGACAAAGGCTAGTCCAACTTGTCTGACACAGGCTAGTCCAACTTGTCTGGCACCGGCTAGTCCAACTTGTCTGACACAGGCTTGTCCAACTTGTCTTATACAGGCTAGTCTAACTTGTCTGACACAGGCTAGTCCAACGTGTCAGCATTTGCACCACAATATTGAAAATCGCTGCGAACGTCACAATTAACATCGTATCTCACTGTTATTATCGAGCTTCCTAATAATTTAAACATTTTCTTCGGCATTTGCTAATTGTTGTTGTTGTTTCTCACATTTCAATGATAATCAGCGAGGTATGCCGATTGAGAAAATTTAGATAACTCAATCGGACTCTCTCGGTTTTTGAAGTAGGTCGCCATTGTGATTTTGTTTCATGGTATGATAACTTAGACGAGCTGCTGGAGCAGCATCGTCAAAAACAGTCAAAAGTAAAAAAAATAATAGTTACACTACAATTATGAGTTTAACATTAACTATTCATTACATAAACGTCTATGTGTATATAGTAAACTCAAGGGAGATTTACCAACCATTCCTGTCCATTGCTATCATAAGAACGTATACATATAATTCACTTCATATATTCTGCCAGAGTGTTTGAGTAATTTATCATTGTCTATTCAATACGAGATTGAAGGCATTCAAAACATCGGCCTTTCCGTAATAACATCATTGAATGAAACATGGGCCTTTCAAAGTGAAAACAGTAAACACCAGTTAACAAAATAAAGATATATTTCTGACTTACAAATTGTTACACATCCATAAGAAACAGAGATAGGTAGCAAATGTTTGGTGGTAAGTCTCTCAATTAAGAAAATGCAATGTTACGATTTATTCATTCGGGTCTACTGGTGAAAACAAAAATTCAACATTCTATTAGCTATTAGATTAGGCCAAAACTTGACAAAATACATGACAGTGCAGTTTCAGCACTCTGACGGCAATACGTTTTGAGTTATGCGCGACAAAAGGGGCCATAACTTCGGTGCGAACCAAAGTATATATATGCACATGCTGTTTAATATGTGTGTAACATTGCAGTCCTTATGTAAATATATGTGTTGTGTAACGCGATACAGAATTGAACACAAATCACATACAAGTCAAAAATAAGCAAACCAAAATATGGAGGACTTTTTAGAATAACGCACGAAACAAAAATGTTATCTTCAGCCGGAAGCGTCCCATTTTCCCCAAGGTAAAAGTAATCCGTCGCGTCTAAAGTGGGAGTACGAAAACGATGATACGAAATACGCATTCAACAACCGTGAGGGTAATAATGCTCAAGAACTTGAGAACACTTAATTATAACTATGCCATGCTCATACGGTTTGTTTTTTGTAATCAACATTTTTTTTTCTATTATGAGCATAACGAGATATCTATATGTATTCATGCACTACATTTTCTGATTTGTTTATGCATAAAACAAACTGATAAATCCGCAATGCGAATTTAAAGCATATGATTTTGATCGTATTCGTATGACAATAGTATCCTAAAATAAAAGCCAAATTGACAGTTGTTAACATATATATAGAATAGATTACACAGTAACATGACGAAAATGTATATAGTATACGGGACACCCAGGACATACAGGATACACAAACGTGTACATACTTCAAATCTATATATAAAGCCCATTAAGCAAACATATCCATGATACCAGTGAAGCCATGTTTTCAACGAGTAAAAAATAATCGCGGTTTAAGAAAACTATCTCAAAACATGTCATGTATCTCTTTCTTTTACCCAAGTCGGCAATACTTATTCGAATTATTATAACGCTAGATTTTAGAATTAAATATCTCTGCATAGTCACTGTTTCTGAATAAGATCACTTCATTAGAAGGCATTATCAATAGTGAAATAAATCACGTTACTGACTTCAACGTCAGGGAAATACACTGAACATTTCATGCATGTAAACAAAAACACAAAAAAATGTTCAATTATTACTATAATAGGCAAACAACAGTCAGTTTCAAAGAACTTTACCTGCTTGTCGGTATATCATTATCTCGCAGATTGTCATATAGTAATACATTCTCGTGCCACTACCCGAAACTCGTACTGTATATACTTCGCGTGGAGGCGCTAGGTCTGTAATCGCGACAGTCTTGTTTTTCGAAGAGAACGCTACGTCCTCAAGTGATTGATTGTGTCTTCCCAGCAACATTTGTAAGCGGTCAAATTGTTCATATACTGCAATAAACAAGTATATATATATATATGTATGTAAACACTGTATATGAAGGTTATATTGATTGCATTAGACAATAATTAGTTATAATATCTTTGTTCCTTGAAATATCCTAAATAACTTCATGTTAGATACAGTTGATATCCTTATAAAATATCGTTGTTTAATAGTATTCCTCAAACACTATAGAACAGTAATTAATTTCACCTGGAAATAGTAACACAATCTAACATTGGATGGTACAACGGTAAGTTGCATAAAGCCGTTAGTGAGGACATAATACCTAATATTAAGGTCTACGAAATGTATGATCATGTTTGTGACATATTCAAAAGTGTGCGGATACTACGGTTCCAAGAGAAAAAAATAAACCAAACTTTTAACTATTCAGGACTGCGGAACTTATCGCTCTACACAAACTCATTGAGGAAAGCAAGCGATATATGGCGAAGCGAAGAAGAGCCACGAGGAAATGATTTGAAAGCGTGCAAACAGTATAAGTCACTGACAGATTAATTCCGAAGGGAACACAGATTGTAATATGGTTGGTTCTACTATTATATCCGGATCAAGGGTGATTTTGTCAAAGGCATACTACGCTGCCACCGTTCCAGCTTGTTTCAACATTTCATCGGATTTTGAAGCGTCCGATGAATTGTTGCACGTTATCCCGCCGATTACAAGATGCATTGTACATACCGCAAAGGCGTACTTGCAGCAGCTTGACAAAAATCTGGCATCGGAGGACACATCGGACATCGTGTTCTGGAAAATGGTTGATGCGAGAAAACGCCTTAACACAACAAAGCAAGGCGATGGACTTGTGTTCAATTAATCTTCATATCGGGAGAATATTGTGCAACAATTCAGCGGACGCTTCTTAATCCGATGAAATGTGGAAACAAGCTGGAACGGTGGCAGTGTAGTATGCCTTTGACAAAATCACCCTTGATCCGGATACAATAGTAGAACCAACCATAGTACAGTCATACATACAAACGTTGAAAAGGAGGAAAAGATAGTCGGCCAGATAATATTGCGCCCGAACATAAATTGCACGGCAACATCGATCTAGTCCAACCATTGGCCTGTGAGTACAAACATATATTGAGAAGCGGTTGTACGTTTTCAGACAACATGAAAATAAGAGAAATAATGAAAGTACACAAGGATGTGAACAAAAGGAAGAGCGATCCAAACAATTATTGAATAAGTCATTTCATGAACGTCCAGCTTATTGATACTGTATAAATGATCTTACTGAAACGCTTAAACGTTCTGTAAGGTTAAAATCGATTTAAATGTGGTTTTTAGAACTAGCTAGACTGTTTTAATATGATGAGTTTCGCGCTCCGATAATGTCTTTATTAAGGACAAAAACATTCGGCTTCCCTTTGCTTATGCTACTTGCACGTTCAACAAGCATTTTACCGGGTGCGGCATACGGGCCCGTTTTACAAGCTAGTACTATTAAATATTGACCTGTTTAGAAATAATGTGCATAAAAACACGTCAGTTTCTCAACGTAAATGGAACGAACTTCCGGTACTTTAGGGTCCTCGCCAAGGAGAAAACAGGTCACCGCTCCATCGATGATCTGATAAGCGAGCTACTGAAAAGTGTATATTTCTATTCAGCAAAAACATGTGTGCTTCGACAGTTGCTTACGACATGGTGCTTGTGGCATTTTAAAAACACGCACTATATGAGATGCTTAATATTTGCTGCTATTACTCAAGACAATGGAGCTTTGTTATACAATCCGAGTAACATTATGCCGTCGTTGCATATAATGAGCAAACAACCTCCGAGTAAAAAAACCCAGCATTCACCTTAAGACCTGATCCCGTTCCCATTGCAGATAAATTCACACACCTGGGAATAACATATGACAGCGCGCTTCCGACAAAGAAACTTATCCATGAGGCATGCAGAAAACTCATTAAGACAAAGTGCGGCTCGGGTATCGCAACATATACTTTAAGTGTCAAACATTGATGAAGTTAATTGTATATGTCGGCCGCCCTGCCCAAAGCCCTGTGTGAATGTGAAGGGAACAGTAACAGTACTGTAAACGCTCTCACATCCCTAAACGACGCACACACATTTGTACAGGGATTCAATACATGTATATCAACATGCTTCTGCCTGTGAACAGCCAATAACACTTTAATTGTAACGACTATACAACGTATAAGTTCCTATGCCAGTTTGCAGATTGCCACCCTAGTATCAAGTAAAGGAAGACTCTATAGATTCGTTTATCTGGTCAAACAAAGTGCAGGGTTAAGGCCTGGTCACACAGCGATTTACGGCTTAATCACGGCCACAACTCGTCAACAATTGATCTCCCGTGAAGCAGAATATGTTGTTCACGTTGATGGCGAATTTAAGACGAGCTAAAGTCGATGTTCAGACGTGGCAGGACGCAGGGGAAATTCGCAACGGCGGAAAACAGTTTTGAAATGCTAAAAACTTTATACCGCGGACAACCACGGGTGATACACGTGATAATTCGTGTTCCGGCAGTGATTAAAACTTTGGAAGACGCAGTAAGACGCAAAGACGGTCATCGGACGGGTGTTACGCGTTGGTATCAAGGGAAATTGCGTGTGTTTTGCGGCTTATCATTGACAAGTTTATGTTTTCCGCGCACATAGCACTTCCTAAGACCGTTTAAACGACGTCTCGAACAAGTGCTAAATACGAATGTTCACTGTCTTATCACACCTGTATCACTTCTGATTTGCGGCATATAAATACAGCAATTTTCTTAGACGTTTGTACTCTCAGTCTAGATGTCAAGGAGTAAACATGAACCTTCAACGCCATGATATATATATAGCACCAGCAGAACCAACTGATGCAGGCCCAAAATAGCATTGCTAAGAGAAGTAAAGGAGGAGAAGGATGGTACTGAATATCTGGGTTTGTGACTGTATTGCGAGGAGACCTCAGTTGGGACTTTACGACTGTCTCATGGTCGAGCTGCGTCACGAAGATCCGAGAGCCTTTCAAAACTTTATGAGGATGCCTCCTGCGCTGTACGATGTTATTGTGCAGAGACAAACACCAGCCCTTACCATGGAGACCTTGAAACAGGACTCAAGGTTTGCTATTACCCTGAACCCTGAGGAACCATGCCTCTTGCTCCAAGTACGTGAGATGCAATATGCCTGGAGGGTCCCCCACAACACCATAAGTCTGATTTGTGCGTGAAGTATGTGAGGCCATCGTCCACGACTATGCTCATAAGATACTTAGTTAGAGTCTTCTGTGCATGGGAACCCTTCTTTCTTGGCATTATTAAATTGAGAAAAGCGAACAAACTTGGACTGTAGAAGATCGGAAACTGTGCGGACCAGTCGTGCTCTTCCGCTTTAATACGTGGCAAGCTGCGCTTCTGACGAGGCCGAGCCGTGATTGAACAGTGCTATAGCAGTGGAGTTCCCAGTTTTACGATCGTGCTCAACATGTGATCAGCAGTGCTCCAGACGCGATAAGGACACAGCTAGCCGTGGTAACTTGCCTTTTTTTCCCCGCCTTTAAACACGCGCGAACCTATTTCTAACCTTACACGCGGCTGGAAGTGGTTAGCCGTGCTAAGGCACTGTTTAATTTAAAATTGTTAGTTGTGAAATAAGTTTTATTATTGTTAGTATTGTTATTAAGTGCTGTATTGTATCATTATGTCATTGTACAACGCCATTGAATATTTTTATAGAAATAGGCGTTTAATCAAATATAAAGTTTCAAGTTTCAAGTGTCAGCAGTGGAACAGCCGCAGACGGCCAGGCCAAGTACAAAGCACGCCCAAAGCACATTCAAGCCAATATTGACCAGAAATTACCACTAACGACCACGTCCACCAGATTTTCAAAACTGTTTGTACGTGATTAAGCCGAAATGCGCTGTGTGACCGGGCCTTTAGTTAAAGATGTTTACAAATTATTACAATCTCTATCAATGTCTTAAAGATAACGTATACTCGGGATTCTTTCCACCTAAGAAAGGTGGAAAATGCAGAACTAGTTAAAGTAAAATCGGGGTGACTTCAGCGTCACACTCTCTTGGAACATTTGGCATCACTAAAGAAGTGATCAGTGCTGTGGGATATAGACAGTTAAAACCATAGCCTTTTAGTCGGTAAAAGGAGCATACTAAATAACGTCTGAATTTCGAAGTCACACCCATTCATTCAAAAGTGTTATCCATGCAATTACTGTAGGAATACTATCAATGTGCATTGAATTTGTTTCTGTTATTATAATGAAGCGCTACGAAAGCAGTGTTACAACCCGTTTTATAATAAAAACCCGAATTGTAATAATTATTACAAAGTGGGTNCTATGGCAGTGGAGTTCTAGTTTAACGATCGTGCTCAACACGTGATCAGCAGTGCTCCAGACGCGATAAGGCCACGGCTAGCCGTGGAAACTTGCCTTTTTTCCCCGCCTTTAAACACGCGCGAACCTATTTCTTACCTTACACGCGGCTAGAAGTGGTTAGCCGTGCTAAGGCATTGTTTCAGCAGTGGAACAGCCGCAGACGGCCAGGGCAAGTACAAAGCACGTCCAAAGCACAGCCAAGCCAATATTGACCAGAAATTACCACTACGATCACGTCCACCAGATTTTCAAAACTGTTTATACGTGATTAAGCCGTAATGCGATGTGTGACCGGGCCTTTAGTTCCAGATGTTTACATATTATTACAATCTCTATCAAAGTCTATCAATAACGTATACTCGGGATTCTTTCCACCTAAGATAAGTGGCAAATGCAGTACTTGTTAAAGTAAAATCGGGGTGACTTCAGCGTCACACTCTCTCGGAACATTTGACATCACTAAAGAAGTGATCAGTTCTGTGGGATATAGACAGTTAAAACCATAGCCTTTTAGTCGGTAAAAGGAACATACTAAATAACATCCGAATTTTGAAGTCACAACCATGCATACAAAAGCGTTATCCATGCAATTACTGTGGGAATAATATCAGTGTGCATTGAATTTGTTTCTGTTATTATAATGAAGCGCTCCGAAAGCAGTCATGGAAGTTTGTCTATACGTGCATCGGAAATTACCGATTAAATTGATTGATTGTAATCGACGTTTACGATATAACCGAAATGCTGCTGAAATTGTGCTCACATAATAAAAATGATCGTTTTGTTAATCTTGATATAACGTTGTAATTGAAATGGCGATATGAACTGATGAGTGAATCTAGTTAAATATTAGTATTCCTATTTCACACTGCTGATGCTGACTGTAAAGTGTAAGTGAAACAACATCTATAGATTTAAATATGTATGCTATTGTCTGCTCTTATCATTTATACTTTTAAACGACAATAACCCAAGCGCAGTCTTTTCAAATGTTGTCTGAATACTGGTACATTTCAATCGAGCATGAGGGCTGTTGGTTGCTTAGATATATGGTTTTCGAAATTTTACTTTTGTTTAAGAATATGCATACAATATATGGGAAATGGTTAATGTAAAATTGTAACATATTTAATACAACGCGTATATTAATAGGTCAAATATATTCTACCAATAAAATGTATTATTTACATATTAACGTTTATATAATTATATTGAATCCGATTTCTTCTTCAGTATAACGTCTGGTTATTATATGCGTTAATTGTATGCCTGCATGTGCACTTTCACTTGTATTTATTGTTGTAAATAGTTTATGTACTTTCACTTGTATTTATTGTTGTAAATAGTTTATGTTAATGTGTTATGCTTTAAATGCTTTTGAAAAAAAAAAATCAAAAATCTAATAAAGCGGATTTCTAAACGGCGAACGGGTGTGTTAGTTTCAAACAAATCATATTAATATGTCTATTGACATCACTAAACCTACATATGTTGTATTGATATAGCGTTTATCTCTACGCACCGGCAACTGTACGCCCTAGAATAAGAATCTTTTCCACGAGATAGGTCTTGTCCAGTGTCAGTTGCACCCATGATGGTCTCTGTAGAGCTGTGCAGCATCCACACTCGGAAGCAAGGCCTCCGTTTATAATACCATCATTGACCCTTTCTGCAATCCAGTCCCCATGTCGTGTCCCGTTTGATGTCACTGTGATGCTTGTATTACGGATCATGATGGGGTCTGAAGAAAAAATCAAACAGCTCTGATTTACTATTTGAACTTAAATTCAATAAAATGTCAGTGTAATTGTATTTCTTTCGTTGAATTAGTAAGCATATGTTTATGATACGAATGCCTTTTTTTAAGTTGTTCGCAAACTATATATGATGCTATCATATTTCGAAGATCTGAATTTGTGGATACTTATGTAAATAATTTTTATACAATATTTCTAAAAAATAACTTGTGAATCTACGGAGTGGTGCTTTCTTATGATGTTGGTCTGAATTTTGGGTACCTATGTACGTTATAAAAGGATATATAAATCTAGTTGGGTCAAAGATATTACAAAAATATGTATGAGAAGCAAATATTGTGTTATATGACACGCCATATATAAGGTTGATATAATTAACGAGCAAACACCAATTCAATAAATACAAATGTAATGCGTGACCAGGACTTATCATAACATACAATTTATATGCTTCGTACCAGAATTTATTGTACGATATCTGTCACAACTGTAATAAGATTGACATATTATCGTGTATTCATTGCAAGAAAAACTCATTCATGATATTGTTTCGTCCAAATGACTTAAACTCTAGAAAATACAATTCAAAAAGGGATATGACAATAGTCGATTGATAAGTAGTTATTGGTCCTCACTTGAAACTAACGGTAATTAATACAAAATTGTAATGTATAATAAAATTACAAATACGTAAAGCGAACATCCAGGAATATACCTAATAAAACGCAAAAGCCAACTGTTAAGTGCGCATTCAGTTTATTGATATCCTTGAATATCATTAGATCTGCATCAATACAGATTTAAAATTTTCGAGACAGTAGAAACAGTAACCACTTAAATTAAGCCTATTACATTCGAATCAATGGACACACGTGCGCGAAAAGAAATATCACATTGCACTTAAAACGAGTATGACTATTTGACTATTATAATTATTATTATAATTATTATAATTATTAATATGAGTATTATGATTATTATGATTATTATGATTATTATGATTATTATGATTATTGTTATTATTATTATTATTATTATTATTATTATCATTATTAATATTTATGTTTTATTGTTTTTATTACATGTATTTATTAGCTTATATACAATGATAATTGTAATAAAGTACTCATATGCTCGTGTATTCACTTCAAACCCAACAACTCATTATCAATATGTTCTCGTTGTGGCGTAACGGGTTAGTATATATGACAAAATGTTCACAGAGCTAAGTCACTGTTGTTTGCGGTCGACTTGGATAAATTAACGAATGCATCTATTGACAAAATGTAAAAGACTACGAAACAATTATATATTCGTACATAATAGCGATCAATTTATATAAGATTTGACGTCAATCAAGAAGTCGACAGTTTTTATATAATAGAATATTAATTATTATGAAAAACATACATCGGTTGTTGTTCACAAAATTATCATATCTATGAGCAAAGTTTATGTATTGTAAAAACAAAATCAAGGATAACCATTTGGGAAATTTTGGTATAAAAGAGGACTATGTTTTTATACTGCAGTTCGGCTACAAAGAGACAGTGATAGACATCGGCAGTCAATTGTATTAATATTGATAAATCTTATCCAGCGGATAACTTTTCAAAAAAGATATAATAAAATTGAAGAAAACCAAAAGTTATACGCTGGATAGGAGTTATCCAGATTTATACTATTGACTCCGGAAACATTAACTTGTGAATCGCGGGGAAGGCCCGTTAGGGTCAGGCCGCCCGCAAGTTTGTTTAGTTATCGTTCTAGACTATTTTATGAACTTCATTGAATGTGTCTTTTTAGTAAGAATATTTAGTGGCCTTATTGTTTAGGGCTATGCTATGTAAACTGCAGTTCGGCTACATTCAGCGAGCGATATACATCCGATTCATTTACGTGTGAATCGCAGGCTAGGCACGAAAGGGTCAGGCCGCCCGCACCTACGTTTAATTATCGGACTAGAATATTTTATTAACTTAAAAATCGCCGTATGCATCCAGTTGATACGAATATTTTATGGACACGTTTAATGGCAGAATAAAATCTTAATGAAAACTTCATCGGACGTGTGCCGATTATTTCACCTAATACGTATCACTCGTCAAATGTACACTTTAAACTCTAGAAAATGACACTCAAATAGTTTTAGTTAATGACTAACCCAGGGATATACTGGTATTAAAAAGAAAACGGAAACGAGAGCGTTTCGATTAGCCTTAGGATTCTGCAGCAATTGATATAAAGTAAATAAATTTTAAGTTATTAAGTCTTTTTTAATCTTAATACACAAATAGTAAAATATGTTTATTGAATTTCAATATTAGAACGACATGGGCAATTGCTCATATCTTTAAATTCCTCAGCTAGGAGGAATGCAGTAACTGATTCTTCTGTCCGCCCGTTCATCCGTCGGCCTGTCCGTATGTCCGTCCGTCAGTTAATAAACCCGGCAAGACCCGATACATGTATGTGTAATACTATTCGAAATACTGTAGTTTGATGTCGTATTACAAATGAAAACTTAACATATTTAAATAAACATGCTTAAACAATTTCGTTTAAATAAAACAAAAACGGAAGTCGTGTCCCATTGTGTAACTGTCCTTTAATATTGATGTTATACTTTCAACTGCCCATAATGTTCATATTGAAGAGCATTTCAAAGCCATGTTAACTGAACCATTAGAGATGTACGTACGTCCGCACACTTCCCAGGACTGTATTCGAATGTTTACGACTGTAATTATTGCTTTATGTCATTCCGCCTCTAAAATACGCAAGGTAATAGCAATGTCCTGTAATAAATCATCCTCATCAATTTCAAAGTACGATGAGCTACATAAAGATCAAATNCTTCTTCAGTATAACGTCTGGTTATTATATGCGTTAATTGTATGCCTGCATGTGTACTTTCACTTGTATTTATTTTTGTAAATAGTTGATGTTAATGTGTTATGCTTCGAAAAAAATATATAATAAAGCGGATTTCTAAACGGCGAACGGGTGTGTTAGTTTCAAACAAATCATATTAATACGTCTTTTGACATCACTAAACCTACATATGTTGTATTGATATAGCGTTTATCTCTATGCACCTGTATCTGTACGTCCTAGAATAAGAATCTTTTGCACGAGATAGGTCTTGTCCAGTGTCAGTTGCACCCACGATGGTCTCTGTAGAGCTGTGCAGCATCCACACTGGGGAGCACGGCCTCCGTTAACAATACCATCGTTGACCTTTTCTGCAATCCAGTCCTCATGTCGTGTCCCGTTTGATGTCACTGTGATGCTTGTATTACGGATCATGATGGGGTCTGAAGTAAAATCAAACAGCTCTGATTTACTATTGGAACTTAAATTCAAAAAAATGTCAGTGTAATTGTATTTTTTCGTTGAATTAGTAAGCATATGTTTATGATACGAATGTCTTTTTTATGTTTTTCGCACACTCTATATGATGCTATCCTATGTAGAAGATCTGAATTTGTGGATACTTATGTAGATAATTTTTATACAATATTTCTCAAAAAAGACTTGTGAATCTACGGGGTGGTGCTTTTTTATGATGTTGGTCTGAATTTTGGGTACCTATGTACTTTATAAAAGAATATATAAATATAGTTGGGTCAAAGATATTAAAATAAAATGTATGGAAAGCAAATCTTTTTTTACATGACACGCCATATATAAGGTTGATATAATGTTCCATTAACGAGCAAACACCAATTAAATAAATACAGACGTAATGCGTGACCAGGACTTATCATAACATACAATTTATATGCTTTGGACCAGAATTTATTGTACGGTATCTGTCACAACTGTAATAAGATTGACATATTATCGTGTATTCATTGCAAGCAAAACTCATTCATGATGTTGTTTCGTCCAAATGACTCTTTAAACTCTAGAAAATGCAATTCAAACAGGGATATGACAGTATAAACAGTTACCTCTTAGATTGAGCTTATTACATTCCAATCAATCGACAGACGTGCGCGAAATATCACATTGCACTAAAAACGAGTATGACTATTTTTACTATTATAATTATTATTATAATTATTATGATTATTAATATTAGTTTTAATAGTATTATGATTATTATTTGTATTATTATAAAAATAATAATAATAAT
>VMBQ01008938.1:17906-35674 GCA_007657795.1 Dreissena rostriformis
TATTATTATTATTATTATTATTATTATTATTATTATTATTATTATTATTATTATTATTATTATTATTATTATTATTATTATTATTATTATTATTATTATTATTATGTTTTATGTTTTATTGTTATTATTATATATATTTATTAGCTAATAAGCAATGATAATTGTAATAAAATACTCATATGCTCGTGTATTCACTTCAAACCCAACAACTCATTATCGATATGTTCTCGTTGTGGCGTAACGGGTTAATATATATGAAAAAAAATTCACAGAGCTAAGTCACTGTTGTTTGTGTGTCGACTTTGATAAATTAACGAATACATCTATTGACAAAATGTAAAAGACACCGAAACAATTATATATTCGTACATAACAGCGATCAATTTATATAAGATTTGACGTCAATCAAGAAGTCGATAGTTTTTATATAATAGCATATTAATTATTATGAAATAAATACATCGGTTGTTGTTCACAAAATTATCATAATTATGACCAACGTTTGTGTTTTGTTAAAACACAATCAAGGATATCCATTTGGGAAATTTTGGTATAAAAGAGGGCTATGTTTTTTATACTGCATTTCGGCTACAAAGAGACAGTGATAGACATCGGCAGTCAATTGAATTAATATTGATAACTCTTTTCCAGCGGATAACGTTTCAAAAAAGATATAATAAAACTGAAGATAACCAAAAGTTATCCGCTGGATAAGAGTTATCCAGATTTATACAATTGACTCCGGAAACATTTACTTGTGAATCGCGGGGTAGGCCCGTAAGGTTCAGGCCGCCCGCAAGTTTATTTATTTGTCGGACTAGACTATTTTATAAACTTGAAATTCATTGAATGTGTCTTTTTAATTAGAATGTTTAGTGGCCTTGTTTTATAGGGCTATGCTATGTATACTGCAGTTCGGCTACATTCAGCGAGCGACATACATCCGATTCATTAACGTGTGAATCGCAGACTTGGCACGAAAGGGTCAGGCCGCCCGCACCTACGTTTAATTATCGGACTAGACTATTTTATTAACTTAAAAATTGCCGTATGCATCCAGTTGATACGAATATTTTATGGACACGTTTAATGGCAGAATAAAATCTTAATGAAAACTTCATCGGACGTGTGCCGATTATTTCACCTAATACGTATCACTCGTAAAATGTACACTTTAAACTCTAGAAAATGACATTTAAATAGTTTGAGTTAATGACTTACCCAGGGATATGACACTTATTGATTGATTAGTAGATAGGTTTGCAATCTTAAGCGTTTTTAAGATCTCCCCCAAAGACACCAATTACTGGTACTAAAAAGAAAACGGAATCGAGAGCGTTTCGATTAGCCTTAGGATTCTGAAGCAATTGATATAAAGTAAATAGATTTAAAGTAATTAAGTCTTTTTTAATCTTTAAACACAAATAGTAAAATATGTTTATTGTATTTCAATATTTGAACGACATGGGCAATTGCTCATATCTTTAAATTCCTCAGCTAGGAGGAATGCAGTAACTGATTCTTCTGTCCGCCCGGTCGTCCGTCGGCCTGTCCGTATGTCCGTCCGTCAGTTAACAAACCCGGCAAGACCCGATACATGTATGTTTAATAGTATTCGAAATACTGTAGTTTGATGTCGTATTACAAATGAAAACGAAACATATTTTTTAATAAACATGCTAAAACAATTTCATTTAAACAAAACAAAAACGGACGTCGTGTCCCATTTTGTAACTGTCCTTTAATATTGATGTAATAATTTCAACTGCCCACAATGTTCATATTGAAGAGCATTTCAAAGCCATGTTAACTGAACCATTAGAGATTTACACACGTCCGTACACTTCCCAGTACTGTGTACGAATGTTTACGATTGTAATTATTGCAATATGTTATTCCGCCACTAAAATACGCAAGGTAATAGCATTGTCCTGTAATAAAATCGTCCTCATCAATTTCAAAGAACGATGAGCTACATAAAGATAAAATAGATGCCGGAGATTGAGAACTGCAAGTGTTCTTTGTTTCCTTTTCCAGGGGACTCCGTGCTTATTGTACTCAAAATGTAAATACGAGAACAATAAACATATTGATTGAAACTATTTTGTTTAAAGCAAGTGAACATATGATAAACATCTTGATTGATTTCACAGTTTACCATAGCTAAACTATTCATATGCCGTATGCTTGAGTAAAAGGCAAAACATGTGATCCTAGTAAGGAAATATTTGATTTCTTGCCACGATTATCAATGCATTTTGTAATAACAGCAGTGGCAGTTATACTCGCCTTTTGCAATGCAATGTAAAAATAAGATGACAAGAAAATAATGAACAGAGATCTATCGATGTTCGCATCATTGTGGCTGTGGGTCAGTATACTGTCTTGCCAGAATTTGTGTGCGCTAAATATGTGTATGAGTCTTAATGTTTAAGTTCACGTAAAAGTTTATTTCAATTACCTGTTTACGGGAAAACCCGATTTTCCCGAACAAATATAGGCCATCGGAAATCGCACCCTGTATATGTTAAGTATCTTTTGTTTTTATAGCATGTTTATCTCATCTTCACAAAGTTTCACCTACATTAAAAAAAAGCCACCAGTCGCTGTAGTGTTAATATGAAGATGTTGATGCTTTACACTGTTATAAACTGAATGACAGCATACACGATTGTTCTCGATTTGAACTAGTTTATGTTTTCAGTGTGTATATTTAGCAGCTTCGTGGCTTACACCTGCACAGAGAAGTGTGCAAACAACAGCTTTATATGATAAATTGTAAATTACACTAATATTTGTTCTAAACTAAGCATTTATTTGTTATTGAGCGGAATTTCGAGCGCTAGCATGCACATAAATTCAAAGTACTAGATCAATTTGCGTTTTAATACAGATAGTCTACCTTTTTAGGTATGATCTCGACGGCTGAGTGTTTAAGATTCAAATTTCCACTTAATAACCGTTACCGGAATCTTGTTCCGGGTTAATATCCTAAACGAGTTGGTGATTTAGTTTGATATTCAGTCCTAATGCAAATTAGAACATTGGTTTACAACAATAAAAAAAATTCATCAGTGGGGCATATATGAATGCATGGTTCTAATTATACATTTCCAACCTTTGCTGATACTGAATCCGAATCAGGTTCAACCGTAGTTTTGGGATCGTCTCAAAATGTAAAATCAAAGGCGTTGCAATATTTATCTGCTATCGGGTTCAACTTTTATTAATAGGGTAGTTAGATATAAATAGTTTAGTCGGAAAACTGACATTGTTCATATGGTCTCCATCCCACTATAAAATAAAATGGCAAATTAAATGCTGCATAAGTTTGATTTATTGAATATCATTTTTTATCATCTGCATAACACTTATTACTTTGTTTACTTAATTATATTTTATCGCAAACATATCTTTTTATTGTTGTATGATATAATTTAGTGGGGTTAACTTCAATAGCCACATGCAAGTATATCATACTGGTCTAATAAACAATTCTAATCATGAAACGTGACACAGGCTAGTCCAACTTGTCTGACACAGGCTAGTCAATGTTGTCTGACACAGGCTAGTCCAAAAAATCCTGGTAATTATGATACACATGCGATCACTTACTAGATGATCAGTATTTTTATTAGTCCGACCCAGATTTGCAAGATGACAACGCGAATCTCTCGATCACCGATCCTTCATATTTAATGAGTTTCCATTGACAATCATATCACTTACGTGATTATCAATGTTTAAAAATCAGTCCTGTTCAAGATAACATCGCGAACCTCTTGAACTCCATTCCTTCATATTTAAGTCATAATGAAATTCCAAGATCATAAGATCATTTATCTGACCTCACTTTGGATGGAAGTGTTCCATCGATTTGATACTTAAAACAACACTGATATCAAAAGTTGTTTACTACTATTTAACGTTAAAGGGTCTTGATATTTTGTCTATAAGTTTGATTTGTTTTAATAATAACCACAACATTGTTGGTAGCACATATGATTAGATTGTATCATCCGAAAACATTCATATATAACATTTATATTATAAGGTGTGTTGTTGAAACATTTATGTATGCTTAGTAAGACGATGCTATTTTTTTTTTAAATTAGTCAATTTAGTTTCAGTTTTGTGTAATATTTTGATGAAAAAAATCTCTCATCCTCTCATTTCATGTTTTTAACTGTATCAGTTTAAGATAATCTACATCACCACAATTGTGTATGTGGGTACAAACATTTTGGGTACGAAAAAAAATTTGGGTACGACAATTCCGGGTACGAAGAAATCATGTCAAAAAAAAAAGATTGGGTTGGAAAAAAAAAATTGGGTACGAAAAAAAAATTGAGTACGAAAAAACAATTGTGTACGAAAAAACAATTGGGTACAAAAAAATTGGGTACGAAAATTTTGGGTACACAAACATTCCAACTTGTCTGACAAAGGCTAGTCCAACTTGTCTGACACAAGCTAGTCTTACTTGTCTGACAAATGGTAGCCCAACTTGTCTGTCACAGGCTAGTTTAACTTGTCTGACACAGGCTAGTGTAACTTGTCTGAAACAGGCTAATCCAACTTGTTTGACAAAGGCTAGTCCAACTTGTCTGACACAGGCTAGTCCAACTTGTCTGACACAGACTAGTCAATATTGTCTGACACAGGCTTGTCCAACTTGTCTGACACAGACTAGTCTTACTTGTCTGACACAAGCTAATCTTACTTGTCTGACACAGGTTAGTCTAACTTGTCTGACACAGGCTAGTCCAACTTGTCTGACACAGGCTTGTCCAACTTATCTGACACAGGCAAGTCTAACTTGTCTGACAAAGGCTAGTCTAATTTGTCTGACACAGGCTAGTCCAACTTGTCTGACACAGGCTAGACTAACTTGTCTGACACAGGCAAGTCTAACTTGTCAGACACAGGCTAGTCCATCTTGTCTGACACGGGCTGGTCAAACTTGTCTGACACAGGTAAGTCTAACTTGTCTGACACAGGCTAGACCAACTTGTCTGACACAGGCTGGTCTAATTTGTCTGACACAGGCTAGTCTTACTTGTCTGACAAAGGCTACTCTTACTTGACTGACACAGGCTAGTCCAACTTGTGTGACAAAGGCTAGTCCAACTTGTCTGACACAGGCTGGTCCAACTTGTCTGACACAGGCTAGTCTTACTTGTCTGACACAAGCTAGTCTAACTTGTCAGACACAGGCTTGTCTAACTTGTCTGACACAAGCTAGTCTGATTCGTCTGACACAGGCTAGTCTAACTTGTCTGACACAGGCTAGTCCAACTTGTCTGACACAGGCTAGTCAATGTTGTCTGACACAGGCTTGTCCAAAACATCCTGGTAATTATGATACACATGCGATCAATTACTAGATAATCAGTATTTGTATTAGTCCGGCTCAGATTTGCAAGATGACAATGCGAATCTCTCGATCACCGATCCTTCATATTTAATGAGTTTCCATTGACAATCATATCACTTACGTGATTATCATATGTTTAAAAGTCAGTCCTGTTCAAGATACCATCGCGAACTTTTTGAACTCCACTCCTTCATAGTTAAGTTATAATGAAATTCCAAGATCATAAGATCATTTATCTGACCTCACTTTGGATGGAAGTGTTCCATCGATTTGATACTTAGAACAACACTGATATCAAAAGTTGTTTACTACTATTTAAAGTTGAAGGGTCTAGATATTTTGTCTTTAAGTTTGATTTGTTTTAATAATAACCACAACATTGTTGGTAGCACATATGATTTGATTGTATTATCCGAAAACATTCATATATAACATTTATATCGTAAGGTTTGTTGTTGAAACATTTATGAATGCTACGTAAGACTGTGCTATTTTTTTTTAAATAAGTAAATTTAGGTTCAGTTTTGTGTAATATTTTGATAAAAAAAAAATCTCTCATCCTCTCATTTCATGTTTTTAACTGTATCACTTTAAGATAATCTACATCACTACAATTGTGTATGTGGGTACAAAGATTTTGGGTACGAAAAAAAATTTGGGTACGAAAATACCGGGTACGAAGAAATCATGCCACAAAAAAGATTGGGTTCGAAACAAAAATTGGGTTCGAAACTAAACTTGGGTACGAAAAAAAAATTGGGTAAGAAAAAAAAATTGGTAACAAAAAAAAATTGGGTACGAAAATTTTAGGTACACAAACATTCAAACTTGTCTGACAAAGGCTAATCAAACTTGTCTGACACAAGCTAGTCTTACTTGTCTGACACATGCTAGTCCAACTTGTATGTCACATGCTAGTTTAACTTGTCTGACATAGGCTAGTCTGACTTGTCTGACACAGGCTAATCCAACTTGTCTGACACAGGCTAGTCCAACTTGTCTGACACAGGCTAGTCCAACTTGTCTGACACAGGCTAGTCAATATTGTCTGACAAAGGCTTGTCCCACTTGTCTGACACAGGCTAGTCTAACTTGTCTGACACAGGCTAGTCTTACTTGTCTGACACAGGCTAGTCTAACTTGTCTGGCACAGGCTAGTCCAACTTGTCTGACACAGGCTAGTCAAACTTGTATGACACAGGCAAGTCGAACTTGTCTGACACAGGCTTGTCTAATTTGTCTGACACAGGCTAGTCAAACTTGTCTGACACAGGCTAGACTAACTTGTCTGACAAAGGCAAGTCTAACTTGTCTAACACAGGCTGGTCCAACTTGTCTTACACAGGCTAGTCAAACATGTCTGACACAGGTAAGTCTAACTTGTCTTACACAGGCTAGACCAACTTGTCTGACACAGGCTAGTATAACTTGTCTGACACAGGCTAGTCTTACTTGTCTGACAAAGGCTACTCTAACTTGTCTGACACAGGCTAGTCCAACTTGTGTGACAAAGGCTAGTCCAACTTGTCTGACACAGGCTGGTTCAACTTGTCTGACACAGGCTAGTCTAACTTACCTGACACAAGCTAGTCTAACTTGTCTGACACAGGCTTGTCTAACTTGTCTGACACAAGCCAGTCCAATTTGTCTGTCACAGTTTAGTCTAGCTTGTCTGACACAGGCTAGTCCAACTCGTCTGACACAGGCTTGTCTATATTGTCTGACACAGGCTAGTCTAACTTGTCTGACAAAGGCTTGTCCAACTTGTCTGACACAGGCTAGTCCAACTTGTCTGATACAGGCTAGTCCAACTTGTCTGACACAGGCTAGTCTTACTTTTTTGACACAGGCTAGTCTTACTTTTTTGGCACTGGCTAGTCTAACTTGTCTGACACAGGCTAGTCTAACTTGTCTGACACAGGCTAGTTCAACTTGTCCGACACAAGCTAGTATACTTGTCTGACAACGGCTAGTCTAAGATGTCTGACACAGGCTTGCCGAACTTGTCTGAAACAGGCTAGTCTAACTTGTCTGACGAAGGCTAATCTAACTTGTCTGACACAGGCTAGTCCAATTTGTCTGACACAGGCTAGTCAAACATGTCTGAAAAAAGGCTAGCCCAACTTGTCTAACAAAAGCTAGTCCAACGTGTCTGACACAGGCTAGTCAAACTTGTCTGACACAGACTAGTCTAACATGTCTGACACAGACTAGTCTTACTTCTCTGACACAGGCCTGTCTAACTTGGTGACACAGGCTAGGCTAACTTGTCTGACACAGGCTAGTCCAACTTGTCTGACCCAGGCTAGTCCAACTTGTCTGACACAGGCTAGTCCAACTAATCTGCCACAGGCTAGTCTTTCTTGTCTGACATAGGCTAGTTCAACTTGTCTCATACAGGCTAGTCTTACTTGTCTGACACAGACTAGTTCAACTTTTCCGACATAGGCTATTCTCTCTTGTCTGATACAGGCGAGTCTTACTTGTCTGACACGGGCCTGTCTAACATGGCTGACACCGGCTCGTCTAACTTGTCTGACACAGGCTAGTCCAACTTTTCTTACACAGGCTAGTCAAACATGTCTGACAGAGGCAAGTCCAACTTGTCTGACACAGGCTATTCAGACTTGTCTGACACACGCTAGTCTTAATTGTCTGACACAGGCTAGTCTAACTTGTCTGACACAGGCTTGTCTAACTTGTCTGACACTGGCTATTCTAACTTGTCTGACACAGGCTAGTCCAACTTATCCGACACAGGCTATTCCAACTTGTCTGACACAGGCTAGTCCAACTTTGTGACACATGCTAGTCCAAATTGTCTGACACAGGCTAGTCTAACTTGTCTGACACAGGCTAGTCTAACTTGTCTGACACAGGCTAGTCCTACGTGTCAGCGTGTGGATTACTACATTTGAGGTTTGTTTCCCAGCGTCACAGCGTTTGAAGTGTCACCTGGCAGTTTCGTGTCTGTTTCCTGTCCCGAACCTCCCGATTAATGTGAATGAGGACGGAACCAAGCTGCCTTTATCTTTATCAATGATAATCAGCGAGGTATGCCGATTTAGAAAATTGAGCTAACTCAATCGGACTCTCTCGGTCTTTTAGGAAGGTCGCCATTGTAAAGATTTTTTCATGGTATGATAACTTAGACGAGCTGCTGAAGCAGCATCGTCAAAAAATTGATAAAAATATTATATTGCTGTCATTTAATTTTACCATCGCTAAAATTCACCAGTTAATTACTACTATAATTATAATAATCATAAACCTTACGTTGTTTCTATTGTTGATGTTGATGAGTAAGACTTTATCGATAATTATGAAGAATAAGACGACGATGATTATTATATTAATAAAGATGACGAGTTTGATGATAATTCTGCTGCTGATGATAATTACGTTGATATTGTTGAGGTTACTTTTATCCAAAAGAAGGAAAAAAGAAGCAACAGGAGCAAAAGAAAAGATTATAGGAAGAAGAAAATACTGCTGCTTATGATGATGATGACGATGGTGATTATCATGATGATGATGTGGGTAAGGCGGAGGAATGGAATAATGATGAAGTTCGAAAGTTACCTGCAGCTTCCAATAAACATCCAACTATAAATAAAGTGAGTCTTTCTTGTTTAGACATAATTAAACTAACTTCTGCTTGAAACAGTCAACTGATACCATTTAAAATAATTTAAAAACAAAACATCAGGCGCGATCTATCCAATTTGAGCGATTGGCAGCACAAAAGCGTCTGATTACTTAACTTCCTCCTATACATGTAAAGATATTAGGCTATGATAATTAAGTCGCTTGTTATTAGGTTACATAAATATTTTCCTTGTTACATCCTGAATTATAAGAAACACTAACATGCAACACTCAAACAATAAAAATAAGTCGGTTTTATTAGAATTGAAAACTTGATTTTCCCCCATGAATTAAATTGCAATGATAGTGCGTATTGCATCTTCATATGGTTTCATAACTGTTTATCATGGATCTGGCAAATACGGAAGAAAAGTTTCCCCCATGAAAATGAAAATATGTAAATCGGGACTGTTGTGAAAGAGTGCATAGTCAGAGCAGCTTTAACTTAAACGCACACAACGCACATACTGAGAGGGTNACACAATACCTGTACACTTTGGATTGTCACAGTGGTGAAGCATAACACTCTACGGCGCAGGTAGTTATACATAACAACTAGTACCATTTTGTTTTGAGACGCAGTCAGGTTTGACCTCAGAGGCATGGAGCACAGAATAGTGTTGCATACCAAATAGTTATCCCCTTTATATATGGTTTATGAAGCGAGAGATTACAAAAATATTTGATATACAAGTCTTTGTAAAAAAAATAACATCTTGTATGTTGCGAGTTATTATTTCTTTAATTAAATAATGCATAGTAGAGGGCTAGTATACAATGTTAGATACCAAATAAAACCGTGACGTCTGTTAGGTTTCAGAGAGGAATTTATCGAATAATGTATTTCGTTATAGGACAAACATTCTGAATGGAAAAGGGCGTATACATTTTGTAATGTTTAAAACAGAATGATAAAAATCGCGCATATAAACAGCTCCTTTTCATACGGAAATGTGCATGCAAGCTTCAATGTCGTACGTTGACATTTATGGGAGAATTTATGCCGACAAAAATGCGGCTAGTGACAGGCAGACAGACGTTCACTATGATTCCAGTGCGCCCAATTCAACTTCGTAACGGACGTATAATAACGCGATAATTATATCGGAGAAAAATCCTATGATCACTAATTTCCGAAATCAACGGTTGAAAAAAACGGAACATACAAACAAGAAATGTCTTCGAAAAGACTATCGGCGTTGAAACAAATAAATATACAACTACATGATAAAAATCGGATCCACAATTTGTGTACATACGCAATGCACGAGAATTCTCGAACACAAGCTTGTTCGGTCACTATTACCTATAATCAATTCATCATTATTATCCCCACACTTTTTGAAAAAAAGGTGGGGATATTGTGGTGATCTCCGCCGTCCGTCTGTCCGTCCGTCTGTCCGTCCGTCCTGGCCAATATCTCCTCCTACACTATTAGCACTAGAACGTTGAAACTTACACACATGGTAGCTATGAGCATATGTGCGACCCTGCACTATTTGGAATTTTGATCTGACCACTGGGTCAAAAGTTATAGGGGTTGGGGTGGGGCCGCGTCAGAAATTATCACTCATTTTTTTAGGTTATTTTACATTTACTTCTTTATTTCTACACCGATTCACTTCAAATTGATACTGGACCCCTCTTATGACAATACGGTCAATCTCAACCATGCATGGCCCCATTCCCAACCCTGGGGCGCCCCGCCCATATAGGCCACACCCACCAAAAATTTCAATTTACTATAATTTTTTCATTTCTACACGGATTCACTTCAAATTGATACTGAACTTCTCTTATGACAATACGGTCAATCTCAACTATGCATGGCCCCATTACCAACCCTGGGGCGCCCTGCCCACATAGGTCACACCCACCCAAAATTGCCTTTACTATAACTTCTTCATTTCTACACCAATTCACTTCTAATTGATACTGAACTTCTCTATGACAATACGGTCAATCTCGACTATGCATGGCCCCATTACCAACCCTGGGGCACACCTAGGTCAAACATTCGTTGTGGGGATACGCGTCGGCCTCTGCCGCGCCATTTCTAGTTACTATCTGAAATAATCAAAGATTAAATTATGTTAAACGATTTATTGTACACATCATTCGTTTTGAAACTTGTTAATGTATGCAAGTTGCAACGTGCCTACCTACATCAAATTGCACAATATAATCAAAGCGAAATACCGCTGTTATAGCAGGAGTGAAACCGTATTGGACCTCGCGGTCATTTATCTACGGTGAGGAACCGATTTCGAAACCGTGTGACTCGCTACCAAAGCACGAGGCGTACCACACATAAAAAAGAAACACAAAGACATACATAAAACTTCAGGAACTAACTTTTAATTTCGACATTTTATTGTAAAAAACTCCGTTTAATAAAGACGTTATTATAAAGGCCCAACAATATATTAATCCTTATACATAGTACAGCGCGACCACAATTTAACCACAATAAGTACATGCATACACTTAATTAAGGGTATCACGTTTACAGATTTTGCTAAACGTTTAAACGAAATGAATTAAACGAAACGTTACCGTTAAAACGGTTTCCCTATGTTCGTTTTAAAAACATCACTGCCATCGCATTTCCAAACTGAAAGTAGTACGGGTACACATGCTAATTATATCCGGAAGTAATATTCAGTGCATATCGCAGTAGCGCAATGACGTCATTTTAAAAACCAACTGTACTCGTCGTTGTCGAACCATTGGGTTACACTTTGTCAACTTACATGCCGTAATATTTTGTAACAAAGACGAATTAATATCGTCCCAAATTTCTTCAATAATAGTTAACCTGTTGTAAAATGTTCAATGTTTTATTTAACAAGATGTACATTAAAACGGCTGCATCAGTATTCAGTAATGAACTCGCTGACGTCGTCCCGTAAAAGTTTACTCACTACTTGTCACTAGATTTGTGGAGGAACACCAGTTTGTCCACTGTTGTAGAGTCTAGGGACGCCATAAGCTTAGTAACGGTAGCTCCAGCAACGGAAAACACTCGCTCCGAGTGTACGGAAGTTGCTTTGACACCGGTCAATTTTCTCGCAAGAATTGCAAGTCGGGGATAGGTGTCCATGTTTAATTTCCACCACAGAAATGGACTTTGACTTAATGGGACAGCTCTATCACAAAGATACCGCTCAAGTTCTTCGGCACCATTTGACGGTGTAGACTGGTTGTTGCCTGGAAATATCCACCTAAGAAAAATGCCATGTCATCTTGGTTAAGTTTTGATCGCTTGCTTGGCCCTGGCTGAGAGATTATATTTGGGCTATCGGCTGTTGGTTAAGACATCGGTAATTGTAAAGCGTCCACACGCTCAAGCACGCTCTCATGAACCAGTTATGGCTGGGGCTTCATCAGAAACGGCAATGATCTGTACCTGGGATCAAGAAAAGTGCAAATGACCGGCAAGCTTGATCTGATTTCGTCACTGTTAATGTGATACCTTTTCACCAAATCAGAATGAACGTCTTTCTTGAATTTTGCAACAGCGGGAGTGTCTTGGGCATTCTCAGCGAGGTGGTGGTTTATTATACTGAAAAGTATCGGGTAAATACCACCGACGGTAGGGTACAGCTCTGAACACATTGTTCTCGTTGCATAATATAGCGGTTTTTAAACCGGGACCAGACCCTCGATTATTTTCAAATGGTGATCAGTTAGGTTAAGAGAACGCGCGCATCATCCATCTTTGTTTCGGCTGGGTCATGCAAGACGGCATACACCGGTAAACGCTGTTCGAGAAGCCTTTCGAGCATATCGTATGATGAATTCCAACGTGTTTCACAGTCAATGATTAAGCTGTTTTCCTTGGAGCCCATTTGCTTTTGTTTTTCTTCAAGTGCATTTGAGACGATAACGGATTTTCGGAAGTGTTTTACTAATCTTTTGCATGAAACCAGTAGCTTTTTGATAGTCTCCGACTTCTCAAACCCTCCGCGAATGGACAATTGAGGCGTGTGTCCAAAACAGCGTACGTGAGTCCACTGAAGTTGTTGTACGCACGCCACCATATTCGACGCATTGTCAGTTAAAATAGCGGAAACATGTTCATCTTTAATGCCGAATTCCTGGGTTATCAATTTGATTTCCGCTGCTGTATTTTCTGACGTGTGTCGCTCTTTGACAGCTCGAGTGGCCAACACTCTGTTGTGGTAATTCCAATCTGCAAACATAAAACGGAATACATTAAACATCGTATTAAGTTCTTACACGATTAAAATAGCTTTTTTTACAAGATACTCTATCATTTTTGGCATAATACTAAAGTCAACACTCAAATTTCCCTAACGTGATAAGGTATTTTTTCCTACATCCAAATTGACAAACTCGTACATGACGTATATTTGTTTACTAAATCATTGCATCACTTCAGTAAACTTAAAATATGTCCTATTTCATTATAATTTATAAACATGTATACGAATTAAATGTCAAATTTCAAATAATTAAATGATTAATGTACCATTGTACTGTCGTTTCCATAAACTGATTTGGTATAAAATTATGTAATTAAAAAATATATCAATGCATTTATAGTTTTTGCTTACCTTGATGAATGAAGTGACAAGTTACTGTAATAAAGCCCTCCGTTGCAAGGCTAGTCCAATGGTCCGATGTCAGTGCCACGCCAGTCTGCATGGATAATTCGTTTAGCCGTTCGCTTTTGTTTCGACTAGTACATTTTTGTAACGTAAGTTGACACTGTGCTAGGGCCCGGCACGTTATACGACGGATTAGGCTCTCGACAAAAGTCAATGAAACCTTCTTTATTTACACTGGAAATAGGTCATATATCTTGCGTACACATGAGGGCTAATTTCTCTGTGCAAACTATCCATTTTTGCCGAGACATCGTGGGTTTGGCATAATCAGTTAGCTTCCAATGCTGTTTCTCACTATCGTCTTCGGACGTTTAAGTTGCATCCAGTCGCACAGACTTGTGAACCAGTTCTATGTGGTTCGCCATGGTCCCCGTACTTCCACCTTTGAACGCCAACTCAGTTGCACACAAGTTACTTTAACCTTTTCTTTTCCGCATACTTCAATTTTAGTAAAAAAGTTCCAATACGGAGATTTTTTTGCCGCGACCTGTCTCGTTTGCCATATCTCTAAAAATGAATGCCGATGAAGAAACGGCGGGGAAATTTCCTCGAGCACTTCGTGCCGACGCACGTCGAATGTTCAAGACGATTCGGGGCATGCTCATGCAACAAATGGCGGGAAAAATTTATCGAGCACTTCGTGCCGAATGCGCGTTAAATATCCAAGACGTCTAGTCCGTACATGGTGTATTGTTATGTTTACGGTATTGTGAATAAGGGCCATTGGCGCACATGATACACATATGAGTCTTTTTGAAGGGCTGTTAATTAGCTTCGCAACGTCGTAACGAAATGAACTAAAATGTATTATGTTGATATTGACTGCCGTTTACACGTTTACTGTTTTTGTAAACGTTTATCGGCAAAACACGAAACGCGACCGTTTAAACGTATAAACGTGATACCCTTACACTTAATGCGTATGTATAAAAACAGCCACGAGCAATTTATAAACAGAGGCTCTCTTTTATGAGCTCTGTTTTAATTCATTAGGAGAAGCAGTTCAAAACAAACTACCCTTGATGGCATGTTGAAAATGTGCCGAACACAAACAGTATTCTAAGTTGAAGTCGAGGATGTAATATTAGTAGCTATACAGTACATTTTTAATTAAGCAAGTCTATTATAATGCCCCTAATAATCTTACAGTAACAAGTATGCCTGAACGTTATTATGCATTTGTTCAAACATAGAAAACATTGTAAACTCCGCTCCAATGATGACAGATACAATCTTCTTACCAACGCTACATTTACTATAAGTCCACCCAGGCGCACATTGATCATCGGAACAGTTGCCAGACATGGTCACAGATTACTCCGGGAAGGCAATGGCATGGGGAGGAGCAGTTTACACCAAACGAGCCTTCATCGCAAACTGTTAAAAGAGGCGAAGGATACGGAAAAACGTTAATTTATAGTACGAGGAGTAGGATTGGTAACAATCGGTGATAGTGAATGGAGTTACATGTTTATAATACATTTAATATACCGGTCAATGGCATATTTGCTTTTACACGTAGATATAAAAACACAGGTTTTGCATGAACACCGTTATTAACGTTAAACGAAAACGTACTACAGTTCATCATTAATTGACAATTTTGTATCGTACCAGCGCTACAGTTACGGAGAGTCCACCCATCCTAGATCGCAAGCTGTGAACATCAGACCGAAGAGATATACACACGTATGTTGAAATATATGAACTGTTTTCCGAAGTGTAAGAAAGTGGTATTCACGGAAGACGCGGACATACAAAAATGATCAACGTGATATTAGGCGCCCGTTAAACAAGACTTTAACAGAACACTTAAAATGTTTGACAATACACATTTTAACATTATAATTCATCACGAGTCAATAAAATGATAATCCGCAGATTGTTACTCACCTACGCTACAGTTGTCATGCATCCATCCAGCTGCGCATTGATTATTTGGACAGACACCGTCCGATTGGTTACACGTTACAGTGCTGAGACAATGACACACATTGAAGCAGTTAGAACCAAAGGTTCCAGGTTTGCAGGCTGCAATTATAAAACGCCAATTATTCTAAAATCAATCAAAGAGCTTAAAGCTGAAATACAGGGGCTTTAATAACCAAAGCTTGTCATCAAGTGAAGATACAATACGTTTTCAAGAAAACTAGTTCTTCGTGAATGGTTTAAACTCGGGTAATTTATTCATGAACAATTGTTATCATTTTACATCGAATATACATAACATTTATGTTGATGTTTCACGATTTTGTTTGAGGTGTTAAAGTGTTATTTTTGGTATACAGTACATTTATAATGTTCAGATGTAACGATTCTGTTTGGGGTTGTGGTAGGTTTTCTTCCTTGCTAATTATATTAACGCCAATAAAACTGTAAATTTGTATCGCTCGCAAAAAATCGGACGTACTACATAAGATTTCACTTACTGCATCTATATTACTCGGACATTTTTTGGAAAAAAGCACATACTAAGAAGCAGATGTATAGTGTAAAATATTCACATACCAATCGTATGAGCATTTATCACGAGTGAATTAGATGAGAAACCACATGTTGTTACGTACCTACGCTACAGTTGTCATGTGTCCACCAAGCTGTGCATCGCTTATTGGGACAGACACCGTCAGAATGGTCACAAGTTACATTGTTGAGACAGTGATTCATATTGGAGCAGTAAGAACCAAAGGTGCCAGGATTGCATGCTGCAATCATAAAACATCGATTTATCAATAATTAATCAAAGCGTTGTACGATAAAATAATCGTGTTACATTAGATGAGAAACCGTATGTTGCTACTTACCTACGCTACAGTTGTCATGATTCCATCCAGCTGCGCATTGGTAATTGGGACAGGTTCCATTCGAATGATGACATGTTATAATGCCGTAACAATAGCATATTGACGATCAGTTAGCACCAAATGTACCAGGGTAGCAAGCTGTAATAATGAAACGTCGATTCAGCTTTACTAACTAAAATTATGGAACGCTGGAAAAATGTGGCTTGCTATAACTTTAGTTTTATATCAAGAAAGATATCAGGAGATTTTTAAGAAAACTGGTTCGTCGTGAATAATATATCAAATTCGGATTATTTATTGAAGACAAGTTGTTAATTGCCATATCGAGTTTAATACATGTTTTAACAGCGGTACGTAAGAATTCTGCTGTCGCCGCAGTCTAAAAACGATCAGTTTATAACGATATCACATCTGCAAAAATGTCATGACCTATTTGGTATTATTTATTTTGTGAACTTATTTTGATCGCATAACTTATCGAAAATCTCATAAAACTTCAATACATTTCAAAGGTCAAACGTACACAATTATTGTAGGTCTGTCGCAATCTGCCTAATGATATAATTATTCTTACGTGCATTACAGGCGAGTCCTCTCCAGCCGCCTTTACATACATCAGTCATACATTCACCAGTGTCACTTTCACATGATCCCGAATGACAATGACACTCGTTTGAACAGTTTGCGCTGAACCTTCTTTGTGGGCAGTCTTAAAAATATGACATTTTGAAATTAACGCATATTCTAGTACTCATAATAAGCTATAATTAGCAATAATTGTTACTTTATCAAATGTTAAGGTACTGTCTGCATACATAATTCCGTTTTTGTTCAGAGCTTTAAATACAATAATGATGTTAAGATTGTTTCATGAGTAATTTCTCGACTCTTATTATAGCGGTAGTATTCTTCCATGATCAACTGGACTGCACAACCTATTTTGTTACATGAAATATATCATAGAAGACCCTAGGACATCCGCACTAAATGTGCAACTAATTAGCCGAGTAGTTTTTTACGGGAAGTACATCGGACGTTAAACAATATACCCGTGGTAGAATAATGCTGAGAACTCATTAGTTTTAAAAGTTTAAACATGTTGTTAATTAAACTAACAAAATACACCATTATGTTAAAATAACTATATATCGACGGATGCAATAAACGTCAACAATTAAAAACCCGACTATGTGTTGTGTTGATAAATAATTCTATGTATTGTTTGAAGCTAAGAGAAAACAGCACAACAGTAAACTCCAGTACAGAGCCTTGCGCATTGTCTACAATGATTACACATCATCATAT
>VMBQ01008939.1:0-36163 GCA_007657795.1 Dreissena rostriformis
CGTACATCACTATGTATACCTACGTACACCACTCTGTATACCTACGTATACCACTCTGTATACTTACGTACACCAATCTGTATATCTACATATCTTCAAGCAACAAAAGTTGTATTGTGATGTACTTTTGTATTGCAGGTAAAATCTATGCATATATTACCTGTATGCAACATATGTCATATGAATTGAAATTCGTGCAATAACACGATAGCGTCTTTCAAGGCTGAAATATAAAATATTGTGTTATCGGTTAGATTTCCAACCACATTTATTCGTGCAAACGCGTTGGTAGCTGCGTTTTGTACACTTGTAGACTTTAGAGACTACTTCTTCTGAATTTTTATTCTAGTTTTTATTCAACAACGTGTAATATGTTTTCAAAAAAATATTATCGCATATAATCGATTTTTTTTAATTTTTTTATTTCTCAATTTTGTAAATAACCGTTATTTGCAATGCGTTTGTTTTCATCTGCATTACGACTGAAAATCTATAGTTTGTATGTATCATCATTACCAAAAATTAAGAGAACCAAGTCATGTCAATGTATCATACTTTTCAATTGATAGTTTTGCATTTAAACTTGTTGACAACAGCGGTTATGTATGCCTATGGCAAAGTGTTAAGCCATCCGATACGATAGTTTCACGCTCGTTTTATAGTTTCATATAATCGCGTGTTTTATAGTTTATAACCAGTGAGAAGCAGCTAACATCGGGTGTGAAAAGTGCTCTGCCGGATAACTATTGTTTTATCGGGTTTCCAATAATCTTACACGATACTGTGGTCTTTGTGGCTAGTTAATAAGTTATATGGTTTTCGTCACGGAAATTGTTGGTTCTCTTCACTTAGTTAATACATAAACAATTACTTTCTACGCCGAAATATACTGTGACTGATAGATCTGATACTAGTGGATAGCAAACAATACAAAAAGGTAGGTTAATAATCTACTATTTTGTAACTTCTTTTTACTTATTAACATGAGAATAAGAGGTAAATGAATGTAAAACTGCTGTAGCATGAGCATGGGATAAAATGTTAACTCTACCACTGAAAGCCATGCAAGTAAACGAAAAAAGAATAATTAAAAAAAAAAATATTATAACATCTCGATAGACTTTTGACGCATATACAATAATTCAATTATAACACAAGATACAAATTTCATTTTATATAATGACAACTAAATGTCAAAGTCAAAAACAGCTACTTGTAAAATGTAAACGTAGATACCATGAAGTATACTACTGGCAATAATACTGGTAATTTAATGAAACAAATGACTTTAATTGGCAAATGCTGGAGTAATGCGAATGGAAACTGCGTTTAGAGGTCGGTTAATAATTAACCCTTTGCATGCTGGGAAATTTGTCGTCTGCTAAAATGTCGTCTGCTGAATTTCTAAAATAAGAATTTTCTTCGATTTTTTTTCAAGAATACTATCAGAATAGCAAACAGTTCTGTGGCGTCTCATCTGGATCCAAACTGTTTGCAAAGGCATTGAAAATTCGGTTCCAGCACTGAAAGAGTTTACATATACATTGACAATATAACGGGAATTAACTAAGCTTATTTGAACTGATCTAGCTACACGTATAGTCAGCGTAAAGTACACCGCATTACTGATTTGTCTACTGCCCACGTACATTAGCTTATACGTGACATCTATTTACATAAAATAAACATTGTTTATAAGTTTTATACTAGCAACGATTGCCTGCTACACTTATATGTGCACAATAATTTAATTTAGAGTCATTCCCTCGGTAAATAGCCGAACCGGGTAAAACATTCGTTCTATATTTAATCACTCTAACCTGCTTACCTACATATACATACAATATGTATGTTCAAGCAACGAAACATAGTATTGTGATGCACCTATCCATTGTAGGTGAAATCGATATATAGGTTAGCTTCATGTAACACGCATCATATGAATTAAAGTTCTTACATCGCCTTTCAATGCGGTTAACATGTTGTGTAACGGTTTCATTTTTCAACAATATTTATTCGTTTATACGCTTCAGTGGTTGCGTTTTTGAACACAACACTTTCGTGACCCGATTTGATTATATGTGGGATTTTATAAGTCAGTATTGGCGTAAATTGAGTGGTTTAAATTGTGATATATCGCTGGAGTTTAGTACTGCAGGTATGTTATTACACTAAGATGTGTTATTAACATATTCGTAAATATAATCAAATCATTTTGTTATGTATCACTTATAAAAGATGGTTGAAAGGATGTACAAAATGTAACCTTTACTATTAAATCAGTAACTACTATTTTACCCAAAGTAGTACATGCCATTTATAAGATGATTATCCTCATTGTTTAAACAATTTGTGCGTCGTGTTTTGTGAATTTGGTCTTCTTGTGTTTGCGGTTGAAGCTAATGTCTAACGATATTACCAAATACCCATACACATGTTTGAACATTATCCAACATTACATGTATAAAATTCATCAATGACCCACCTATAATAGATTTTAAATAGTACGCTCAGTATAAATGACTGTTTTGAATATAAACAATGGCCACCACTTTAAAAATCATTACTACCCAGACAGAAAATTGTTATTTATTATTATTATTTTGTATTACTATCCTAAGTTAATATTTTAGCAACACATGGCGAATTTAAAATATGGTAAATATTGCAGTACGTACATGTGTTGAAATATGTCGTGTGGATCAACATTATCAGCGAATCTTTTGCTAATTGGTAAAAGTACCGTTACCGGTCTAATTGGGAATAATTAGCGCGAAAACCCCTAACATGGAAAAATTCAGTACATACATGTATTTACATATTCACGTGCCTTTTTTGGTGAAATATTCAGTGCAAGTGCTCATTTGGGACTTATACTTTTCGTCAAAGACATGTAATTGTTCAATAAATTGAAAGCCCGACATGTGCACTTCTGGGGCCTCGTTTAACTCTGTCTCAGGTTGGCATCATCAACAGTTTATAGTTTTCTTAAAGCCATACTTTGACAACGGCAGGCATCCATAAGACTGATGTCCTCATTTATTTATTTTTGTACTTCTTATAAGTGTGACTCATTGTATTCGCAGAAATGCATTCCTTTTAAGTATAAATAATAAAAACAACTTCGCCGACGAAATCAATAAGAAATTAAACCGGAAATGGCCTGATTGATCGAACACGCTTTCTATTTCACCTGATTTAAACAATCAAGTTGCTCGTGGTCACACACGACTAATCACTTGCCGGTAACACAATTTTAAAAAGAAATATGGACGAAACGTTCCTTCGTTTTAATAATTTTCTCGCCCGGCAACTGGTGATTTTTCAATGTGTTTCCACCATTAAGAAAGTGCCGTCTCCCAGTCCGTATAACTATAGAACTATAAAAAAAAACGCTGATTGTGCTGTATTTTGGAAATCTTAAGATTGTGACAAAAATCAATCAGGCTTTAGGATGTGCTCATAGTTATGTACGAATCGTTTGTAGTGCCAGGTGAATATCAATTAAATGATTTTCTTTTAAGTTGCTTACGTGTATATAAATGACCTATTACCTATGTACATGTATAACACGTTATAATAAAATTCTAATTACGATTAGCAAACACAATAATAATATACATGCATGAACATTCAAAGACGGCCGTAGAGACATTCCATATTCCCTGGCATAAGGACAATTCATTTAATTCCTCGCATAATAATGTTCAGTTTCCACTCAACATCAATGAAACAATTACTCCTATGACAAAATCATGCGCCAAGAAAACCTGTATCGATTGGCATAAATAATACAATACTTCTCACCCTTACATATCCGTAAACTGGTTGGTCCCCGGGGACGGTTTGGCCGCTGCGTCTTGCATGATTAAAGAAATCGAGAAGTGGCGTTCACAGAAGTTGGAGTTGAACGTGAGGTTTATGACAGTCTCATAAAACCAGTTAATTAACTTATGGGTGTTTCTGTGTGATATTTTTTTATGTTTTGAGATATGTAAGTGTCGATTTAAACAGACGAACGGGACATCATTCTTCTTGCTCTAAATACAGATACGACTCGAGAATTTCGTTCGTGGTAAAGTTCTGGAGTATCATTTTGCCTTTAAGATGACGAATGAACCGCGCTCTGTGAAAACCGGTCGTAATCAATGTGCGATAAGTGTCGTCCCAGATTATCATGTGGCGGCTAATCAGGGACGACTTTTTCTGTTAGGCTGGATTTTCGTTGAGAAGAGACTTTCTTTTTACGAAAAACTCCATAAAGCGTAAAGTATTGTCCCTGATTCTTCAAAGGCTAATTTGGGACGATACGTTACGCACATGCATTAACCACCGTTTTCCTAAAGCACGGTTCAAATGCATTTTATGAGGATAACGATAGAAGGTTTTAACGTAGAAATAAAAAGTTGCTGATTATCAAACAGACTGCATGTTTTACTTTAGCATACGTTGTATCTGCATTATACATGTACTCTTATCATTGCTTACATACGGTATATACTGAAAGTATATATGAGTCGCGTTCTGAGAAAACTGGGCATAATGCTTGTGCGGAAATTGTCATCCCAGATAAGCCTGTGCAGTTCGCACAGGCTAATCCGGGAAACAATTTCCGCTGTGATGGAATTTTTCGTTTAAATGATGTCCCTTCTTAGCGAAAATCCAGTTGAGGCGGAAAGTGTCGTCCCTGATTAGCCTGTGCGGACTGCAAATGACTTATTGGTTACTACGACCGGGGGCGATTTTTCAAAGTCTGTATATAAACCTGTATATTTAATATATATATATTTATTCTCGTGCCAATAAAATAAATAACCAAATGACGTACCTACATAAACAGGTGGACATAACCATAAGCCATTCAGTAGATCACAGAATTGTGATTAAAATGTACACCAACATAATATTGTTTGCTGTTTTTCTTTATTTGCGAGTTAATTAAGGGGATAATACCAACCACAAGTAAATTGTCATCGTGAAAGCTCTTCATAACGATGTCAGTATCTTAGTTATAAATCTACTACCAAATGTGTTATAAAATAAATATAATTTACAGATGACAATCTATTTGCAAGAAACAGCCGCGTGACGGCGTCTGTCAGTTTCCTCTCCCTTTACATAATTTAATACATTTCATTGTTTAATGTTGTTGCTTTTATGGTCCCACGTGACAGGCATCGTGTTCCAATCGATATTGTCGCACTGCTGCTACTTTTTGATTCACCTTTGCCATCGTCTCCAAATTATCCCTAAATATGGTCATTTATTGAGTGCTTTGCATTTCACATTATCGCTTTACCAAGCCATGACGGCGACTTAATTCTCATGGGAGCTGTTAACCGTCTTTTGCGTCGAATATTCATATGTGTTTGTTTTCCATATTATCTCCGACGGTATGCAAACGCATTCCTCTGTTACATTTGCTTTTGTACTTAATTCCCATTTGAATTGAACATACATCTCCAGACTCTTTCGAAGCCCTTTACAATTTTGAAACTGTGCAAGGCTCTTCACAAGACGAGGTATAGTTTTATACATCTAATTTGCATTTTCTGTACTTTACTTTTTTTCAAAGGATTGTGTTACAAATAAGGCCGAACAAAATTTTTTTTTTCCACTAACATCTTCAAAAAGTTATATAGGTAGGTTTGCTTACCTATTCTGTTGTTATTTTTTCACGATTCGCATTTCAATATGAATATGCAGTAACATGCACAAATGTATTGTTATATATTTTTATATATATGTAATCAACTTTACTCATTAAGGTTAAGTACGTTGAATAAAGTTAAGTTGGTGAATATGATCGAATGTAGCAAAACATGATCGCAAACGTAACAGTAATTTGAGTCGTGGCTAATCAGGGACGACACTTTCCGCCTCAATTGGATTTTCGCTAAGAAGAGACTTCATTTAAACAAAAAATGTCATAAAAGCGGAAAGTGTCGTCCCTGTTAAGCCTGTGCGGACTGCACAGGCTAATCTGGGACGACACTTTACGCACATGAATTATGCCCAGTTTTCTCAGAACGCGACACATTTCAGTGAATCTAGCAAAAACTATATCGAACACCAAACCTGTAATACGAATACAATCTAATGGTCGGCCTGAAAATTGGATCGGTCAGGTAAGTGAAAACAAAAAACTGTTTTCCTCCTTAAGTATGTATGTCATAGTATACGCACTATTTTAATATATAGAGTCGGACTCTGGAAAAAAAACGGGCTTTATGCATGTGCGTGACGTTTCGTCACAGATTAACATGCGCAGTCTGATTTAACACCGAACCTTAACGGAATAGCTTAGGCATTTAATGAAATTGCGGAATTTCGCAAATGAATAAATGATTATGTCTTTGTTTTATGGTAGTTAATGCAGAATGATAAATACACATTTTATACAAAGGAGAAATATAAAAGAACAAAATGATTCATTTCAGCGTATTGACGCCGCAAACACGTGGGAAATTAGCTCGCTTACCTGAGGACTTTGTTCTCCATATGAGCCACGTAATGGAAAAACGGGCCTTAATGCATGTGCATAATGTTTCGTTCCCGATAAGCATGTGCAGTTCGCACAGGCTAATCGGCGACGACACTCTCCGCGTGTATGGTATTTTTCGTTTTAAGGAGGTCTTTTCTAAGTGTAAATCCAGTTTCGGCGGAAAGTATAATCTCTGATTAGTCTCTCCGGACTGCACAGGCTAATCTGGAAGGACCATTTACGCAACTGCATTAGGCCCTATTTTTCAGAGCGCGTCTCATATATTCGTTGACTTCCTTATGCTTTTTGGTCACAATTAAGTGATGAAGCCCCGTTGACGACCATCGATAAAGTGTAATCAAGATCTCATTTTGTCTGCACCCATAAAAGAACCCTATTGGTCTGGTATTAAGAATTAAGAAGCCGTATAATGTGAGTGTTTTAGTAGGATGCAGTTAATGTCAATATTGCTTGCATTTGTACAACACACTCGATACAAATAAACTTATAAAATTGTCCACATACAAATGTCCTTATGCACTAATACGATGTCGGTCGTGGGCAATGCTCGCGTTTGTTTGTTCGTCGAATAACGAGCGCGCTTCAATGCAAATCTGAAAAAAAGGTGAAAAGTTATGCTTCCAATGTAGTTGAGCTAAATATAATGTATTTCATTTAATGTAAGATTTAAAAAGTTAACAGAGATGACCTTCAAAATGGAAACATTAAAACTGTATTAAATATAAAATGATTGTACATGGATATAGCAGGATTAATAATGAGTGATCTGATATAGTTAATATTGATATTAATAAGTGTTTTTTTGCTCCAGCTGGCGTCTGTCGATTTTAATCTGTCTAAACTATTATTATAACCCCTTTATCTGCTCTAAAACCTTAATATTATATAGCATGCGTATAAAGTTTGTGGACTATTTTTATTTCCTTTAGTCTGAAATTAATAATGTATGAGACACTCTTTTGGGGAAAAAAGTGCTAAATGCATGTGCGAAAAAAGGGGTTTAATGCATGTGCGAAAAGAGGGCTTAATGCATGTGCGAAAAGGCTTGTCAGGGGCGACCTTTTCCGCCTTTATCAAATATTTGTTTAGAAAAGGTCTCTTTTAAAGAAAAATCAAGGCGGAAAGTGTCGTCCCTGATTCGCCTGTGCGGGCTGCACAGGCTTATATGAATGACACGTTACGCACACGCATTGAGCCCAGTTTTGACAGAGCGACTCTAACTCTTTCAGTGCTGGAACCGAATTTTGAAGGCCTTTGCAAACAGTTTGGATCCAGATGATACGCCACAAAACGTGGCGTCTCATCAGGATCCAAACTGTTTGCTATTCTGATAGTATTCTTTGAAAAAAACATCAAATAAAATGCTAATTTTAGAAATTCAGCAGACGAAATTTTAGCAGACGACAAATTTCCCAGCATGCAAAGGGATAATCTGTATCAACTGAAACAATGTATCTCGAAATAACTTCAGGGTTTCAAAAAAAATTCATATGGGAAATAGTGTTGAAAGTTAGATGAACTGTTGACGAGTTTAAACAAGTAATTTCTTCAATGTACAGACTATTGATTATACGTCCACTCGAGTTTCTTAGAACTTCAATAATGGCAAGTTTATTGTTTCAGGAACGCTTGTAATTGCATCAAAATTGATTTCATTCCAGAAACTGAAATAGCTAATCGATTCAATAAGGAAGTGTTCAATAAACATTCTCTATTNATTTTGCCCAGTTTTCTCAGAACACGCCACAATTTAGCGTAGGAACAAGGCTCCCGATCATTGAACTTACATCTATTGTGGATAACGTGAATATGTTTATTCTAAAATGATCACTCTGTTCTTATACTAAACTAAACCACAGTAATAACATGACCAGCTGTTGCCCAATGCAAGACCGAAAACTTATTGCTTAACCGATTTACGGTATTCAGATCTTACATATGTTTGGTGTCTAGAACAGTTCAGTTCTTATAATTAGCTATACTATTGATCAACGCCAAGATGTTTTGTTGTTGAACATATCATAAGTTGTCGAATGATGTGTAATCCGTGTAAAATCATCTGGTCTTGTGAACATGTAATTCTTTGGGATACATATTATTGAACTCAATACGTAAGTGCAAAGAGTTAATGCAGGTGCGTTCATGTTTCATCCCAGATTAGCATGTGCAATACGCACAGGCTAATCAGGGACGACACTTTCCGCTCTTATCGTTTTTACGTTTAAAGGAGGTCTATTATTAACGGAATTCCAGTTAAGTTTGAAATTGTCATCCCTAACCTGTTGTGACATTTTAAGCACATGCATTTAGTTCGTTTTCTGAGAGCGAAACTCGTATACGTGTCCTATGCAATAGACATAATAAACCTTATTAAGCATATTTATGATATAACAATGTTCAACTGTATCCAGTAGTTTTTGTAGAAACTAGCCCAAAGACTCCATTAACTAAACATATACAATGTGAACAGTTACTGGTCTAGTGAATGTATTGCCAACACTGGAAATTATATAAACTCGATGCACATACCCGATAATATTTGTTCATTAGCTGTTTCAAATACTCTTACACGCATCATATTGGCACATTTGTTTATTATTTCAACGAATATTTATTAGCGAAACTGTTATCTCGGACTGGTCATGAACGTATTATGAAAAATTCTCATTTTAAACTCTCGAAATACCAACATACATCATCTCGTATGCTTACTTTATTGATTGCCAAAATCCAGCAATATTACTGCTAGGTAACTGTTTTCCCATGGGGCCGTCGTGTTAACAGGTTGCTAAGAGGTCACGTGGTGTTTAATTAGTGCTAACTCGCGAATCGAAATGCAATCAAATAGACAATAGCACATCCGTCACGCGATTGTGTTTCTATTGTTAAGAGTTCAATCGATCTAGAAGAGAAACAAATCAATTCTCACTTTATTTTGTCACTTATGTCACATGTGCTGTGGAAACATTATCACAAAGGTATTTCAAAGGTAAATCTTATATAATTTTGTATTTCATCGTATGCCTGAGTGCAATATTAGGTCATTTACAGTTGCGTTTGAAATAATATAATTATGTATGTGTTTAAATGGAAAACGTGTGTGTAAAGTGTCGAGCCCGTATCAGGGACGACACATTCAGCGTTGACTGGATTTCGCTATGGAGAGACTTCATTTAAACGAAAAATACAACGAAAGCGGAAAGTGTCGTCCCTAATGAACTTGTTCGGACTCCACATGCTTATCTAGGATGACTTATTGCGCACATGCATTAAGCATAGTTTCCAAAAACAGAATAAAGTAGGTGAAGCTTAGTGATTCATCTGTTGCAAGTAATTTCAGTCGACAAGACATTTCATTTCTACGTATTCATTTATCGATTTCATACGACCTTGCCGTACCTGACTATTTCGTTACATTATTTATGCATTGGGCGTATTAAATAGAGGAACATTCGTCTTATGTGACTGTGCTTACATCAATGCTAACTATATAATAAACATGGCGCGGGATACATTAAAGCAGTTTAGTTATACCCTCCGCATTTTGTACTGTTCCAACACTGCCTTTTAGTACACGTGGGTACAAACACTGTTAACACTTATTACTATCCCCATCACATCCATATCATTTTACCAGTCTTACACATTGACTCTGAGCTTATATGTAATTAAAAAAAGTTCGAAGATTTATTATTTCTGAACTCGATTTTAGTATTTTAAGCTTGTTTATTTACTGAACGTGCAACATATCCAGATCAGTTGAAACTTTACACATGCATTCGGGGCCTTTGCGTGAGGCCAATGACCGATGCTTCCTAGAACGTTTTGTTTGTTCTGGTCATCTGCAACTAAGAACTCCATATCTCCATATCTACCATTGGTATTGAAGTAAAACTTAACATATGTGTTCAATGTCTGTGTTCAATGTCTGTGTTCAATGTCTGTGTTCAATGTCTGTGTTCAATGTCTGTGTTCAATGTCTGTGTGCAATGTCTGTGTTCAATGTCTGTGTTCAGTGTCTGTGTTCAATGTCTATGTTCAATGTCTGTGTTCAGTGTCTGTGTTCAGTGTCTGTGTTCAGTGTCTGTGTTCAATGTCTGTGTTCAATGCCTGTGTTCAATGTCTGTGTTCAGTGTCTGTGTTCAGTGTCTGTGTTCAGTTTCTGTGTTCAATGTCTGTGTTCAATGTCTATGTTCAATGTCTGTGTTCAATGTCTTAACGAACATTCACTGGCCATGACCTAAAACTGCCACCAGCTTTTAAGCATATTTACGCGCATGCATTAAGCCCGGTTTTCCCAGAGCGACTCATATTAATCTGGATTTTGACTATGAATTACAAGAAATACTCACACAGTGGTTTGTTTTCTAACACAACAAAACGATTCGCCCCTAAAGGCAACTCGAACACTTTAAAATATGGTTGAGCTCCTATGGATATTGAACATGAAAATAAAACATCACTAATTGCATGACCAGCTGTTATCCTTGGTATCCGATTCAAGGACGAAATTATATTGCTTATCCGATTTGCAGTGCTCATGTCGGACATATGTTCGACGTCTCAACCATTGCAGATAATGCATATGTATACTATTGATCAAATTCAGAAAAATAAGAAATGTTTCACGATGTGTAATCGCGGTAAAGGGATCTGGTCTTTTGAAAGTGTTGTTTTAGGATATCTTTTATTAAACGTAACGGATAACGTAAGTACAATATATGCTTGTCCGATGCAGACATAGCGTATAACAGGATGCACGTGCATTGTTTACTTTTATAATAATACAATAGACAATAAAAACAATATTTTGACATGTGCATTGTATGAGTCATTGATAACATTTCTTTTCAGTATACACCGTTTGCAAACTCAGAACCTTATCATCTTTACAATTTATGAATTTAGGTTTCGAGATAAATTATATCTGTGCTGGTGACATCTGTTTTTTTTCTCCTCAATGTATATAGTAAGTTTGCATGTTATTTTAAACAATACTCATACTTTGTTAATAAATGTGAGCCTCGTCCTGTGAAAACTGGGCGGACATCGCATGCTAATATTGGACGACACTTTAAGCACATGCATTTAGTCCGGTTTTCCCAAAACGAGGCACATATTAATTTTATGTAATACTATTGGTTGCATATATAGTTTAACTGAAACTTTAAGGTATGTAGCGAATGTTTTATTAACTACAGACGTACACTAGAACATGAATCTATTTATTGGTCGACATCATAAGGTTTCTTTTCGATACAATAAAATGCATGAATTGTTAGATATACACTTATACTAACGAACTATCGCTTAATCTTGACTGTTTTATTTCGTTTTACATGGCATGGAAAACACGATGCATGATCTAAGAAGATTTTTAAACCATTTGCATGCTGGGAAATTTGTCTTCTGCTAAAATGTCATCTGCTGAATTTCTAAAATTAGCATTTTCTTCGATTTTTTTTCTAAGACCACTTTCAGAATAGCAAACAGTTTGGATCCTGATGAGACGCCACGTTCTGTGGCGTCTCATCTGGATCCAAACTGTTTGCAAAGGCCTTCAAAATCCGGTTCCAGCGCTCACAGGGTTAAATGTATGATTTCATTCTATGGTATAACCAACGTTGCCTTTCTCTTCATCGATTGCCCAAGCAGTAATATTACTTCCACGTTTCTGTGTTCCCCAAGGGCCGGGTCTGTTGACAGTTTGCAGAGGAGCTCAAGTGAAGTTTAATACGTTTTCAACCGTTAATTGAATGACGAATAACCATCCAATAAACAAGTCAATACGACATCCGGAACGCGACATTTTATCTAAATTGTCAAGACTTAAGACTAGAAATAAAATGATTTATAGAGCACTTTTATGATTTCAAATTCTCAGTGATATGTGTTTAATGTTTATAGTTTAACATGGAATCATCTGTAAATTTAATTGCCATGGCTTTTGATAGACGAAGATCATAATATGTTATAACACCATTTAATGAATATCCTTATTATTGTTTGAATATAAGTAATTTTCGTACACGGGTTTGAACGTTTGATTCGAACAGAAATACAATAAAATACAAGACAATAGCACATCCGTCACGCGATTTTGTTTCAATTGTAAAGAGTTCAATCGATTTAGAACAGAAATAAAGCAATTCTCACTTCATTATTTTAGTTGTGCCAAATGTGCTATGGACATTTTATGACAATTGTATTTCAAAGTTAAGTCTTGTATAACTTGGTATTTTATCGCATGTCTGCGGCATTTTACAGTTAGAAATAATATGCGTATGTGTTAAAACGGAAAAACAAAAGAAACTGAAAAAAGTTAAAACAATCCAAAATAATGTATTTCGTGTAAATGTATAACAATAACAGGGACTTGCTTTATGCCTCTGATGAACGAGATAGAATTGTAGTTATAACTGTTGCATTTATTGAATTTAAACATTTATTTGTGTTCATAGTTTAAATCTGTTCAGCATTTTGCATACAATATTTAACATTTGCAATCAAGCGATAGTGATCAGATCTATTTAGTCAAAGATTTTTATATTCATTCTCTAGAACAAATAAGCTATACAAAATTTGAATTGCTTATTGAGTGTAGCGTTGACATGTAAAATAACTGTTCGAATATGTAATACCTCAATCAAACTGGTTTTATTCGCTGCATTTTATGATAATGCTATTGTGTATACACGAACTTCTTATCCTTTGTGCAGTAGAAGCTTTTAACCCGTTTATGCGTAGTGGACTCTCCCATCCTTCTAAATTGGATCAATTTATTTCCAAAATAAGGGATGTCTAGTATATTTATTTCTATATTTAGAATATTTCTTACAGAAATTCCTTTAAGCAAACAGCGCAGACCCTGATGAGACGCCGCATCATGCGGCGTCTCATCTGGGTCTACGCTGTTTGCCAAGGCGTTTTTTCTAGACGCTATGCATAAATGGGTTAATATTAAAAGAGGGTGTATATACTCGGAAGCGGGTCGCGAATAGATCACGAACATATGGAAGCGCCCGTTCACTGAAACGCCTATGGTTGTTCAATGCGTAATTTTCTTATCGAACAAAGACAAACGTTACTATCCATCAAGGCATAATAAGAAAACTACTCGTTCTGATTAAATTTATGTCAAAACGTACGCTTCTCAAATAATAGATTTGACAATTAAGTAGCCAACGTACAAATATAAGCCCTGGAAGCATAACACGTAGAAACCGTTACATAAAATATGTCCGTTTATAATCGCTTTAAATGTGCAATGGCACTGCCTCCTGTTCTCAGCGCTTGGCATTGGCTCCATATGTTTCGGAAGAATGCAACATTATCTATTACATCGGCGACAATCCCATGTTTGCAAATGTAGCAATTTGTATACATGTATTTTTGTTGAAAGCAATCTTTTGATGTCGTGAGCGCTATAATTAAATGAAAATGTGGTCGTCACAGAGGCAAAAACATCTGCTTTGCTTTTTCAAAACTCCACCATGTCACAACTTATAAAGGTCCTCACGTTTCCAAAGGTTAACGCAAAATGAAACGTTTTGTATCCCATCATTGATGCTTTCTTCATAGCGTTGATACTTAAATTGATAATTTCTCTGAATACCATCAAATTACACACATCGCCTGATCTCATTTTGACCTTGATATTTACCCCCTTTGGACTTAAATAAATTCAGAACGCCCTAATACGCGGACAACATCAATAATGCTTGCTATACAGCTTTGATACTTGAATGGATGATGTCTTCGAATACTATCAACATAACCACATCACCTGACCTCATTGTCACATTGGCATTGGCCTTCCTTAACCCTTTGAGCGCTGGAACCGGATTTTGAAGGCCTTTGCAAACAGTTTGGATCCAGATGAGAGGCCACAAAACGTGGCGTCTCATCAGGATCCAAACTGTTTGCTTTTCTGATAGTATTCTTTGAAAAAAAATCAAAGAAAATGCTAATTTTAGAAATTTAGCAGACAACATTTTAGCAGACGACAAATTTCCCAGCATGCAAAGGGTTAACAATAAAGCTTTCTACACAGTATTGACACTTGCACGAATTTTATCTATGAACACTCTCAACACATCCACAGCACCTCACGTCAATTTTACGTTGACATTGATCCACCTTACTCAAACTTAATAAAAATCAGCCAATGAATTAATACTAAAAATATTCAACGTGAGGGGGATATACATGTATGTTTATTGAACGCTGCATCTTGTTTAGATGGTTTTTCGTTCGCATATGGCGGACGCCGTGATCATGTTATACAATTATTGACTGATGGGCCATTTAAAGCCACTATAACGCTCATAAATCAACGAAAATAGCAATAGCCAACCTTTCAACGTTAGATGTGCTCTGGTAACATGGATTTAACACGATACACAATGCTCTTTTTAATTTTTGTGTGGTACAATATATTCAACACATGTTCATGTACCAATTTAGTGTCCATGTGTCGTATGAAAAGATATCGTTGCGGAAAAAATAACATTGATTTTTTGTTATGCCTCACAAAAAAAAGCATTTCATATCGTGTTACATCTGTGTTAACACTTAACAGAGCACATCTACCGTTGAAAGTTTGGCTATTGCTATAAGGAATACTGATTTTTTTATATGTTTACTTGAATTTACGAAAAATATTACGAAATTTTCGTTTATTTCGAGCGTTATAGAGGCTTTTATATGATGAGATATTCATCGGCAACGTGTTATATTTGCCGAGGCATCAGTCTTGGTCAATATTGTATTTTATTTTACCTGTGTGAAGTATACATATCATTATCATTGGTTGATAATGGAATGCCCTCAACCAACATCATCAGCATGGATGCCGCCGTCGTGGAGTGTTTCGGCCCTTTATTTCCATGAACACTCTGGTGGCGGTGGGCCCACAGTGGTGATCAAGTACTGTGTGTTGGTTGATGCTTCCAGCTCTTCTCCTCTCGTCTAAGCCACAGCCAACTTGACGCCCTCTCAGCTGCTTGGCTCAGTCTCTGGATGGCCCCTCTTCTGTCTCTGCCATTAGCCCCAACTGCTGTCATCAGTCTGCACACTGACTGGGAACAAAAACCTCTTGCACCGACTTCTACCGGGAACAGCCAAGTACGCCAGCCTCGTTGCTTACATAGATCTAGGAGCTCTGTGTACTTAGCTTTCTTCCTTTCGTAAGCCTCTTCACACCTTGTCTCCCATGGTACTGTTAGCTCGATGACGATGAGCTTCTTCCCTGTCTCGGACCACAGTACGACATCTGGTCGTAGGGTCGTCTGGACCACGTCCGGGAATACAAGTCTCTTCCCCAAATCCACCTCCATGTTCCAGCCAGTTGTGCCATCTAAGATCGACGACCTGTGTGTCTTTTGCGCTTTGTTGGTCTCACCCGTCTTCACGAAGGATATGTACTTATGAGCAGGGTGGTTCCCTCGTTCCTTCTTGCGCTCTCTTTCCAGCCAGTCAGCCAGCTCTCTGAGTACTGAGTCGTGCCTCCATCGGTACCTTCCCTGTGTCAGTGCTGTAGGGCAGGATGACAGAACATGTTCTAGTGTGCCGGTTCTGTCGCACAAACTGCATTTGGGATCCGTTGTGAGTCCCCATCGGCATAGGTTGGCTGGAGATGGTAGAAGGTCATAGACAGACCTGAGGAGGAACGAAAATCTCAGTGGCTCGTATTTCCAGATTTCTCCCCAGGTCAACTTCCTGTCTGTGGTATTCCACGTGGTCCATGTTCCCTGCGCTCCCATCTCAACTGCCCTAGCCTGTCTTGCGCTCTCCTCCTCTCTTCTGACCTCCGACTGTATCATTGCTCGTCTCTCCTTCTGGTCTGATCTGCTCCACAGTACGGTCTTGGTTGCGCCGATCCCCTGACGTCCAACGGCAGTCACTCCGACAATGTCTTTGTGCTTGAGGTTGCTCTCTGCCTGGCTCACAGACTCTGTCGCTGACCACTTTTTGCTGGTACGGGTTTCAATCCCTGCTCCCCGTATACACTCATCCGGAGAATCCCTCAGAGTCAGCACAAGTCTTGTCTTTGCAATCTTAAACTCTTCTACCAGTGAAGATAGTGGAAGTTGCAGCTTATTGGTCTTCCCGTAGAGTCCAATCCTTGTGAAACTTGGCGGTACTCCGAGCCACTTTCTGAGGTGCCTGCTGGTGGTCCTCTCGAGGGCTTCCACTGTCGTACTAGCGACCTCGTACAGCATCAGTGGCCAGAGTAGTCTTGGAAGCAATGCATGCTGGTACAACCAGGCTTTGAACTTCCCCGGTAGTCCACAGCGATCAATCTTCTTGAGGCCATCTTCTACCTGTTGCTTGAGCTTCTTGGCGTTGTCTCGATCTCGTAGGCTTGAGTCAAACCATTTCCCAAGGCACTTAATTGGACTTTGCACTATGGATGGGATCTCCTCATTCTGTATGTAGAGCTTGAATCTTTCTGTTGTCTGTCCCTTCTTAATGACAAGGGCTCTGGATTTGANGAAAAAAATACCAAAAGCTGCCAGTACCAGACTGTTATCAACCATTTTCATATGCTACTGGCATGCATCTTCTAAGAAATATAGGTGTAGTTTTGCCCCCCTTACTGGTACACCCCACCTGAATTTTTGGTACTTGGCTGAAGGAATAGATGCAGTGTTGTGTGTAACATATTTGAATGTCCGAGGGTATTTTGGTATGCATAATCATGCCAATGTAAGTAGTCAGTTTAGTGTGTTGTTGTTTGTTTCTCACACGATTTAATATTGGCAGCATCGATAGTTCATTCATATTTTCCATGTTTATATGAAAATATATGAATAATAAAATAATAATTTGAACATAAGGTATCGAACGCATAATTATAAACTAAACAAGACGCTACATCAGACGGGACTCAATATTACAATCTCTACACCATAAAACAAACAATGTGAATAGATTGATGATCATTGTCGGATGTACCGTTGCGGTTTTTAAACTCCTATTTTAGTTTAGAAATTTGTTTTATAGAGAACCATTGTTTTTCTAATAATTATAGTTCATGAGTTATTTATCTTGTTTTTGTCACAACTTATAAAAATCCTCACGTTTCCAAATGGGTCGTGATTGTATGTTTCTGTACATTTGTGGGTGAACGAATCTTCGTCGAATCGCACTTAATTGCCCAATTTTTAAACGAATGCGAAATATGTTGAAAAAAACATAAACAACCTACTCATCCTGTAGAATGTCCGTGTATTTTAAAAACTTCCGGTCCTTAGCGCCACCTCGGAAGTAGCATTGGCTCATTTGTTAATGCATCTCAAAAAGAGGTGGCGCCCGTGATAAACGGCCGTGATCATTATCACCATAAATAGATACGTTGTTTCATGGGCTAATCACTGCCTTGAATTATATATCATAATATAATACATGTTATTAGTTATGTTACATATTGGTGTATGTTGGTGTCTGGATTAAATGTCAACTATAAATCAATTATATGATCAATAAATGCACACAATGTCGCCGTGGTCGGCGAAAGCCAATATATGACAAATTCTCGAAAGTCCAGTTTTCCCCGCTTAATACCTTTGGTCCACAACTAGCAACGAATATATTAAGAAATGGTTTCGCTTTTTATTCGAGGGGCGATTATGATAAAAATGTGTCTGCTGTGTATGCCGGGAACAACTGTTAGACAACGCAATGTGAGGATTGATGTGCCGTAAATGCGGCATTTGCAAATTTATCATTCTTTCATTATGCGTATTAATTTTTGTATCAATGTTAATTGCCTATGAAATCAAAATGTAAATCGTTTGCTGTAAATGTGTTCATTTTTATTTCCCCATGATCTACATATCTCGGGAGGCATGTGGCGATTGGCTTCTCCATTCGTTCCTTAGTTCGTCCGTCCGAACGACGTAAACGCAAAATGACACGTTTCGTATAACATAATTGATGCTGCCTAAATAGCGTTGATACTTGTATTGATGATTTCTTTGAACACCATCAAATCACCTGACCTCGTTTTGATCTTGTTAATAAGTCTTTTCGTTGCATATTGCGGATACCGTGATCATATTAAACAATTATTGACTCGTGGGCCATTTACTATGATGTGATATTCACCGGCAGCGTCTAATATTTCCGAGGTGTCAGTCGAGGTCAATATAACATTATACCTGTAAATATGACACCATATTCTATGGCCCACTAGTCAATAATTTTATAATTTGATCACGGTATCCATAATATGGATACAATAAGAAAGAACAACTTCAGTAACTGAATGACCAGCTGTTGCCCAATGCAAGAACGACCTGTTGCTTGGTTGAGTTGCAATATTCAAGTCTGACAAATGTTTTGTGTCTCGAACAGTGCAGTAAAGTTATACTATTGATCAAGGCCAAGATGTTTCGTTGTTGAACATATCATAAATTGTTTTATGATGTGTTATCCGTGTAAAACCGTAAGGTCTTTTTAATATGTCATGCTTTGGGACACATATTGTTTAACGCAATATGTTAGTGCAGGATATATGTGTCCCGTGATATATCCATAACCTTATCTAGCATATTTATGTGGTAATGTGACCAATGTATCAAGTAGTGCCTATTGAAAATAACTCCATAACTCCATTTAGAACGCACGTGAAATGTGAAAAGTGACTTGGTCTAGTAATTGTACTGACATCACAGGCAATTATATGTATGTGATGCATGCCCGATAATATTTTTAACAAACATAATTTGTTTCAAATACTCTTACACGCATCAATGTTGCACATTAATCTATTATTTCGACGAATAATTCATTAGCGTAACTGTTATCTCAGACTTATTATGAACGTATTATGAGAAATTGTCAAGTTGAAACTAATAGCAACATACTGTACATCATCGCGGATGCTTACTTTATTGATTGCCTAAGTCCAGCAATATTACTGCTATGTAACTGTTTTCCTATGGGGCCGTCCTGTTAACAGGTTGTGTGAAGAGGTCACGTGATGTTTTATTAGTGCCAACTCAAGAATAGAAATGCAATCAAATAGACAATAGCACATCCGTCACGCGATTTTGTTTCAATTGTTAAAGATTTCAATCGATTTGGAACAGAAATAAATCAATTTTCAGTCCCTTTGAATTGTCAGTGTTGTCATATGTTCTATGGACATATTGTGACAAAGGTATTTCAAAGGTAAATCTTATATAATTTTTAATTTCATCATATGTCTGGGTGCTATAGCAGGCCATTTACAGTTTTTGTTTTGAAATAATGTGTGTATGAGTTTTAATGGAAATCAAAGAAACAGAAACAAGTTTTAACACGCTCAAAAATTGCATAAAGGAAATTTAATTTATTTAAAGGAAGTCTCTTCATAACGAACATCCAGTTAAGGCGGAATGTGTCGTCCATGACACTCTGTTGACACTTGACGCACATGCATTTGCACAGTTTCCAGAACGAAGTCTTCAATTGAAACTTCATACATGTCTACAACATTCGAAGTTACTTACTAAGGCTTACGACTCTGACCTGCAATTTAGCACTGTTTATATTGCATGTTATAGAATAGACCTCTGCATCTCCCGGTAACTGCCCATCGCAATGCAATGTGTTCAATAGAGAGTTGTTACAGTTATCGATACATACCAGCCTCCTTCTGCGAAAACCTGGCAGTCCGCACAGGCTAATCAGGGACAACATTTTCCGCGCGTATTATATTTTTCGTTTAAAAGAAGTCTCTTCTTAACAAAAATCTCGTTTAGACGAAAGTGTCGTCCCTGATTTGCCTGACGTTTGAAAAAAGTCAGTGTCCGTCCGAAAATGTAGGAGTCGTTATAATCTATCAATGTATTTTATATGTGTTTTTTTTTTCAGTAGAAATTAAAATGGACGTTTTTTAGTTGAATGTGTCAGCCTGTATACACTCAATGTAAACCATGCATGACTGTACATGACTGTACATGTATGTACTGTTATATATATATATACACAGTTTAATATGTAAAAAGTCTGGCGGCCATGCGTCGCTTATTATGAGTTAAAATGTCAACAATTGCCGCCTTACCAGATGTTTCACTCGATAATCGTCCAAATGAAATATGATACATGGGTGCATTTAATGTCTAATTTGCTGTTATCATATTCCATGAATGGGAAAACAACTAGCAGTTAATGGATGTAGAGACCAGTTCTAGGAGAATTGCGGTATATGGAACGGTAATGGGCTTTAGCAGCAATTTGTTTTGGCCATAATATCCATGTACTATATTGTGCTGTGGTATAAAATGGGTCCTCGGTCATGGAAAATTAGGCTTAATGTATGTGCGTTACTTAGCCAGTTTCGTTCTCATAGACTTATCAGGGACGACACGTTCCGCCTAAATTGGATTTTTTTTATTGAAGAGACATCCTTTAAACGAAAATACATTTACAGCGTAAAGTGTCATCTTTGATTAGTCTCTGCAGACTTCACATGCTAATTTGGTCCGGCTCTTTACCCATATGTTCAAGTACAGACATATTATTTAGCACTGGTATTTGTTCACGTGAACGCATGTTATAGTTTATGTTTTAGGGCAAACATATCGGGTGATGCGTATAACATAATACAAGATTATATGTAACATCATGTACGTACAAATCGCAGTTCTCAATTTACACATATTTCCCCCGCATGTGATTAAGAATGCGAATGAAAGCTCCTGTGAAAGTATGCATTTTAGAGATAATAAAACGCAATGAATCGTGTTATAAGGGACGTATTAATTCGCCAATCTAGTCGCCTGATACTCATTATCACCAGTCTCTGAAATCGAGTCTCAATTTGAGAGTAGTTAATTACTATCGGTTTTCAAGCTAGTGGATGCGTTTCTAGTTTGTATATTGTTTTCAGCCTTTCTTCGTGTATGGGTCAAACTGTCTGCAGCATTAGCGTAAAGTAACACTACAAACTTTGTCGTTTGATGTTAACGTACTGTGGTAACGAGGATGCAGTGTTGTGTATATTATATTTGAATGTATGAGGATACTAAGGTATGCATAGTCCTGCCAATGTAAGTAGTCAGTTTAGTGTGTTGTTGTTCGTTTCTCTCACGATATGATACTGACAGCATCGATAGCTCATTCATAGCACACATGTTTATATGATTAAAATAATAATTTAAACTTAAGGTATCGAACGAATAATTATAAAGTAAACAACATGCTACATCTGTCGAAACTCAATATAACAATATATACCGGGTACACCATAATACAAACAATGTGAATAGACTGATAAGTGTCTAATGTATCGTTTCAGTTTTTAAACTCCTCTTTTATTTAGTAAGACATTTATTTATGAAGAAACTTTATTTTTCCAATACAGTTCAATGCAAGATCAGCTATTGGTCTCGTTTATAAATACATTGTATTGGAATCTATGAAAACAATCACACCTTTAACCCTTTGAGCGCTGGAACCGGATTTTGAAGGCCTTTGCAAACAGTTTGGATCCAGATGAGACGCCACAGAACGTGGCGTCTCATCAGGATCCAAACTGTTTGCTATTCTGATAGTATTCTTTGAAAAAAAAAATCGAAGAAAATGCTAATTTTAGAAATTTAGCAGACAACATTTTAGCAGACGACAAATTTCCCAGCATGCAAACGGTTAACAAGATCCAGATTGCTGGAAATACTAAAGAGCGAAATTAATTGATATATAAGCATGCATAAACATATTATACGTATGGTTATGATAGTGAACAGACCAACTGTGTGCATACATCATATGGTTAAAATACGAATATAAACATGTAACTAGGTTCCAGAAAGTTTATTTTTAAGCTACCAATGATCATGCAAATGTGTTTTTAATCCTTATTTGTGCATGCTCTATAACAAAATAATCAATGTATACTACACACGCGAGCATTCGTTAGAAAAGATAGGGAAACTGATAATTGTTGTACAATGGCTGTATTTTTTTTTTAATACACAGACTCGTTGTATGTTGTATATTTGAGCAGTTATTATGCTAAATGCAGTAAACGTAGCTCCAGACCAGTCGCACAGTCTGGTCCGGAGCTACCCTTTCTGATATAAGGCACGCACTGTTTCTTGATCTCAATAACAGACAGATTAATTTCTTACCAAACCTTGCGAATGTGCAAGCTGGTCTGGAGCTTCTGTGGCTTCAAACTTCATAAGACCCTTTTTCTTAAGATGCGAGATATATGTGTATTTATTTTAACAATCACTTTTCATGTCGATTACCTCATTTTCAGCCAGCAATTCTCGTTGCTTTATTTTATTCGCCGAAAAAAGACAAATAACCGTAATAATCTTTATTTCAAATTATTGTTTGTTAAATTTAGAAACGATTTTATTTTAATTAACAACCCTTGTTTTTTTGTAATCGTGTTCACTTTGAACATAAGTATGCCATCAATGAAGGCACTTAATACCTGTCTGTGCTTCTTTAAAGCTTACATTATTGTCAGCAGGAATACATTGCATTGCCTACTGTCATACGCTAGTTCACTCGTTAACCACGCAACTGTTTTATGTCTTAAGTAATACTGTCTTGCGTTCTTCCACAATAAACACTTATTGCGACGCATGACAAGAAAACAATTTCCCTTCATTCCAGACGGAACAATCCCCAGAAGCATATCTCCCATCACAGCGCGGCTTATGAAGACGCCGATCCGGAGACATCCATGGCACGCTGAGGGGATTACAGAAATCCTGATGGAGATATTGACAGCCAACCAGCTTAATACCGTTTTATTGCCATGCACATTGATTTAAACGTTTCCGTTTGGAACGACAGGCAAATCTTGGCCGCTATTTATATGCATCGCAAAACTATCGATGACGTCGTCGGTCTTAGCAATCGTTAAATATTAAACTTTGATCGGGTAGTGTCAGTTCTCTTTGTGGGTACTTTAGATAAAAAACATATCGACATGGAGTTAAATAACGCACCACATGATCCCAGTGGGATCATACTGGGATCTGACCCCAGCCCATTGGCGGTGGAGGAGAAGATATCATTTTGGAAATTATTCAAAAAGCATAAAATGTCGGTTCTGGTCGACTGTTTGGTGTTTGGTATTTTCGGCATGGGCGTGGCATTTTTGGGCCCCACTTTGTTTGACCTAGGATGTCAAACGAACTCTGACCTTAAACAGATGAACTGGGTGTTCTTTGTGCAGCTCCTGATGACGATGATAGGCTCTATATCAGCAGGATATCTCACAGAAAGGTACGTGTGTTGTTTTAATTGAGCCTCTTTTTGAGAAAACTGGGCGTAACCCTTTGCATGCTGGGAAATTTGTCATCTGCTAAAATGTTGTCTGCTAAATTTCTAAAATTAGCATTTTCTTCATTTTTTTTCCAAAGAATTCTATCAGAATAGCAAACAGTTTGGATCCTGATGAGACGCCACGTTCTGTGGCGTCTCATCTGGATCCAAACTGTTTGCAAAGGCCTTCAAAATCCGGTTCCAGCACTCAAAGGGTTAATTCATGTGCGTTTAGAGTCGTCCCAGATAAGCCTATGCATTTCGCGCAGGCTAATCAGGGACGGCACTTTTCGCATACACTGAATTTTCGTTTAAAAGAGATCTCCTTAAAACGAAAAATTCCATAAAAGCGGAAAGTGTCGTCCCTGGTTAGCCTGTGTGGACTGAACAGGCTTATCTTGGATGAAACTTTATGCACATGTATTAGGACCAGTTTTCCCAGAACGCAGCTCAATTTAATTGACAGTTATTTAGCAGCTTTACAAAATATGCTTTAATCCTAAATTTAATACATGCAGTATGAATTATAAGCGCAATTGTTCGGTATAAGATTACGTAAGAATTACATATAAGATTACATATCATGTTCGTGATTCATATATGTTATTTTTTATTCTTCTTAATAATTTATGGATGTGGCTTTGTTATGATATTGGTGGTACAATGTTTTTACAACAAACATATGCCATACTTTGAAGTTGGGTCATTTTAACTTCTGTAGCAAACATAAGTACATGTTAACTCAAATATGTCTAAAAGAAAATTAATGTCATTTCGTGTATTCATGTTCCTGAAACGTATTTTTACTATATCATTCTCAGGGCGTATGTTAAACCCGAAACGCATTTCATCCATTTGAAAACAGACGTTTGACCCTGCGTAATGGCACATATCCGGTTATAGCATTAATTAACATCTTTAAATATTTAAGAACTAATAATCAGCAGTTTTTTTCACACCATTCAATACACAGATGACATATTCTGGTAAGACCTCATCTTGATGATGCGTGTTCTAATTACAAAAAAAACAACATCTGCTAAGCTATGGCCTCGACATTGTGCACCAGAGAAAATAAAACACATGCAATTTAATTGAATACTCAGCACAATGAGAGTAGCATGTGTTGGAAAGATATCCGCCTTCTGCGAAAACTGGGCTTAATGCATGCGCGTAAGTCCGCACAAGCTTATCAGTGACGACACTTTCTGCTTGTATGGATTTTTTCTGGTGTTGTGCGGATTGCACAAGCTTATCTATGAAGACACTCTACGCACATGCATTAAGCCCAGTTTTCCCAGAACGAGGCTTACATTAACGCGATGAAACATTTTTTATCCGCTTAAGTAACATGAAACTATAATAATTAACAAATGTAAGAATGTCAAAGTCAAAATTCATTTTGAATTCTATAGATGAGATTGTTTTAAGATATAACCATGTCATATTCCAGTCACTAGGTCAATGTGTAATTAATTTTAAAGAAAATTGTCTGTGTAACAACAATGTCATAGTAAACAAAACCTTTACTAATAGCATAATTATATGTCGTTGCATTTAACTCTTCCAGAGGTTAAAATATGTTATAAAATGACTTCATCTGCAGTGGGAAAATCTTGGAATGTTCTTCATCTAAAACATTGAACGCATGCATGTTAAAGCCTTGACAATCTTTAGATAATAAGATCCACGTCATGCGAAAATGGGTCTTATGTTGCCATATTCGGCCAGCGTAGCTCCATACCAGCCTGCGCAGTCGCACATTCTGGTAAGGAGCTACCCTGCCCGCTAATAAGACCACGAATCCTTGCTTGGCTCAATTGCCGATAGGGTAGCTCCTGACCAGACTGTGACAATGGTATACATACAATTGATTGTTTTTAGAATTTTCAGTAGGCTTTATTCTAAGCATAAAACAATTTTTCACAAAAAACAAATATCATTTTTATATTTGCCGAAAATAGTAAAAAGAAGAACGTATTTGTATATGTTCACATGCATGTCAACAACGGTCTCGAATTCTGAAACAGCTTAAATATTTGTCCAACAATAAATTTGCAATTTCAAAGCAAATTGTTTTACAGTTTCAGATCTCTATTTTCGGTTATTGGAAGATTGTATTGGTATTTAATCAACATAAAAATTAGGCGACTGATGTGAGCTCTGAGAGAATAACTTAATTATGCGCACAATAAATCGATATCGCGAACGTCCGAGATATTATTATTAATTGCTGAATTTAATCTAACGTTCGGTATGCAGGATAAAAGATAGAATTAATCGGATATGAAAACCAGTTGATTTCATTTAGTCGCACATATCTTAAAAGCTTCCCAACTACATGTAATTGAGCCTGGTTCTGTGAAAACTGGGCTTAATGCATGTGCGTAAAGTGTCGTCCCAGATTAGCGTGTGCTCTATGCACAGTCTAATCAGAGACGGCACTTTCCGTTTTAAGTGTATGTTTCGTTCAAAGGAAGTCTCATTTAAGCGAAAATGCAGTTGAGGCGGAAAGTGTCGGCCCAGATTAGTCTGTGCGGACTGCACAGGCTGATCAAGGACAGCACTTTACGCACATGCATTTATTCCCGTTTTCCCAATATGAAGCTCTATTATATTATGTTTAAGGTAACTTTTATAAACACACTTAATATTAAAAACAAATCTCCTTTCGATATTGCCTACCTTAATAAGCTGCAATTCTGACACTTGGAAATGTAAATCATTAACATGTTAATCTAGATTAATTTGATATTGTTATCCATATTACAGATTTGTTTAGATTAAAATGAAACAGGCATAATTGAAAACATTGCATGGATCTTAAGGGGTTTGTAAATTCTGATATGTATATGTAACCTGCAAGTCAATTTTGATATCATAATGAATATTTAAACCATCTTGTAATTATAAAACAAAGTTCTATGTAACGTGAAAGTGAATAATTAATAAGATTAATAATCGATCTACTTTCACCAAAATTGGTTTTAATGTTTATACCGGTTAACTGTTTTAATACATGAATTGATAAACATAAAATGCACAATTTATAACATCAAACAAGGGATACGTGAATAACATATTCTTGGTCGTTTTTAAAATACATTTGCACTTTCTGCTTTGTCAAATCTGCGTGTAATGGTTGATAAGAACGATTATGTTTTAATATCTTTTTAATATTTAAACTCTTTTTGAACACCAATAAATTTTAACATGTTCTGATATTATTGATTATGAAATACATTTGAGACGCGCTTTGAGAAAAGTGGGTTTAAAGCAGTCCGCACAGGCTAATCAGGGACGACACTTTCGCTTTTATGATATTTTTCTTTTAAAGAAAGTCACTCAAAAGCAAAAATTCAGTTTAGGCGCAAAGTGTCTTCCCTGATTAGCCTGATTAGCCTTTTCACAGAGCAAGGCTCATTTGTTTCAAACCCATTGCATGCTGGGAAATTTGTCGTCTGCTAAAATGTCGTCTGCTGAATTTCTAAAATTAGCATTTTCATCGATTTTTTTCAAAGAATACTATCAGAATAGCAAACAGTTTGGATCCTGATGAGACGCCACGTTCTGTGGCGTCTCATCTGGATCCAAACTGTTTGCAAAGGCCTTCAAAATCCGGTTCCAGCGCTCAAAGGGTTAATAAAATGTGGACAGTGTTTGCAATTATCCCCCTGGAAGTCGAAACCGACCGTCGGGCTAAAGCCTTTCTGGCCATAATCTTTTAACCGGAGCTGAAACCAAGATCTGTCCTAGCATCGCCATTAATTGTCATATAATATAACATATTTGTTAACGTCCAAAGATATTGTTCTATGTGTCGTGTTCTGAGAAATCTGGGCATAATGCTTGTTCGTACATTGTCATCCCAGATTAGCATGTGCAGTCCGCACAGTCATGCTAATTAGGGACGACAATTTCCGCTTTTATGGAATTTTTCGTTTAAATGATGTCTCTTCTAATCGAAAATCCAGTTAAGGCGGAAAGTGTCGTCCCGGATAAGCCTGTGCGGACTGCACAGGCTAATCTGGGACGACACTTAACGCACATGCATTATGTCCAGTTTTCTCAAAACGCGACACCTATTTGTAGAAACTATGTAGATAATGAATCTCATGCATCACTATCATGTTCTCTATATGCAAATATAAAAGATGTAACAAGAAAGTTTTGTGTTGGTATATCATAGTTTTTAATACCTTAAATACAACGCCAAACAACGCTCTATTCACTGTCAGATACACGCAACATTAAACGCTCTATTCACTGTCAGATACACGCAACATTAAACGATCTATTCACTGTCAGATACACGCAACATTAAATCAAGCCCCGGAGCATGTTATGATAAAAATCAGTTTATAGTACTTAACGAATGAAGATGTATATACACTATGGAAAGTGCAATTCTATTATCGTATACTATGTTTTAAAGATTATCTTAAAATGTGTTTATTTTTGTTGGTTTTTTTTCGGCGTTGCTGTATACGCCAGCTTTTCACCTGAGCCTGACCTTTGTAAGCGACCAATCAATTCAAATATAAAATTTCCCGCCGGTGGGCCTGAAACTTTTCGCAGTAGAAAATGAGCAATCTACAAACAGATTTCACATTAACATTAATATGTTATTCCGTCGACTTTCTATTTTTGGGAAGTATAGGGTATGAAAAGGGATACTACAGTTCGTTTAGCAACGATGTTAACTGCGTATTCAGCATGAAACAATTGTATCTCTAATGATGAGGTTCGAGAGATAGAGCAGTTTCACACTCAATTCTCGACATCAATACAGAATGTGTGCCCCTTTATATTAAGAAGAAAATTCAGCGCCAGAGCGTTTGTACTTAAAGGCTGTGTTCTCATATTTGGTAATTACTACGATATTGCATTCTGTGCATTCATAAATTTTAGATCATATAAGTATTGTTGTTCAGTAACCTAATATACGCTTTGACGAAAATATTTAAAATTGTTTTCGAAATTGACCGTTAAACACGTAAATGTTTAAAGCTTTAAACAAGCCGTCGTTCCAGCAGTGGAATTGTTACCTCACTTTAACGCATTGCATTCCGACCCGCAAGGTATAAAGGTCAGTTTGCGGTCAGTTACAGAAATCGTTATATAAACGCTATCGCGTAAACTATGTACACTTGAAGTTTATTTTGATCAGAAAGATACTAAATAAAGATATTCGGCGATATTATTATGGTTTGTCAATCGTAGATTTTTAAAGCGTTTTTAACAATTGCATGATGAAGACCAATTTTGAATAATTTAATTAGAAATATGTATCCATTGAGACCAATTTATTAAGCATGAGCACGATGATTCACGACGTTATTAATAATGGAATCAAATAAGATTCGAGTGTTGCCGGCTGACCTATATGCTTTCATTTATGTTCATGCTTCTTGTGTTTTTCTATTCTGTAAATATAGATATCTTAGTAATAATATCTAATAAAGCGAAATAAGCCACGAAATCTGGCGCAACACCCCGTAATTTATTTGCGTGTGATGCAGATAAGACCTGCGCAGAAAAAAGGCATTCGCTATTTTTGAGCTGATAGATAAAACTTTTGATCGTTCATACACACCGATCACAATCAACGTCGTATATCTTTTTTTAAAGATATTTCTTGTTAGTTTTTAAGTTTGTTTTAAGATTATTGATGTTTCGCTGAATCCTTATTTATTGCATATTTTATAGATTTAAATTGTATTTTGAGAATTCGTCTTCGATTCTAATATATTTGAGATATTTAAGAATGTTTGTCTCTCGTAACTCCATTCTGAGGGGTTTTGTACGTATATTCCATGAGATGTTGATACTTCGCTTGTGTGCAAATAAACGATTCGGTCAGTGCTTCATTACAATTTAGGTCTTCAATACTACGATTCATAGGGTTTTTATAATATTGCTGATACTTTACGAAAACAACGTTTCATACAAGTGCAGTAATCTTTATCAAATGGAAAATCCGCAGATCAAGTTTTCGATTTCCTCCGGCTTTTCTTTTCCAGACGCTGCTAAATCCATACTAGCCAATTTCAAACGTTTCCGGCTATGACTGAATATAATCGCTTCCCGGAAGTGCATAAGTAAACTCATTTGATACGTTATATAGCGAGTAAAAGCGCACCGGAATTAGTCTGTTAAAAGCTTCCAATTTGACCCTTTTTAGATTCCAATCTTAAAAGGAAGCAAAGTTCCGATAAACATATCGTTTATGTTTTATATAATTTAGTGCTTATGCATTTTCTTTTTAAAACGCTAAGAGATGGTGTTTTAAACTAAAAAGATAAATAGGATATGTACCCAATGTATTTATGCATTCGAAGAAGGCGGCATATAGCAGTTGCAGTGTCCATTTGCCTGTTTTTCCGCCCGTATGTTCGTCTGTTAGTCTGTACATCTTTGGGAAGTTTCCTGTCTCTGCCATTACTTTGCCATATATTGATTTTGACATATTTGCCTCAAATGTCCAACGTCATAAGAAACAATGCTGTTACACCCGTCTCCCTACGTCAAGGGACAAGGTCGCACTTATAAGTCAAAGGTCACATTTGGCCATAAAACAGCTTACACATGCCTGTCTCAGCCATACATTTGCAACATATAGCAGGATTTAAAAATACCTTGGTTGAAATGCAATCCATTATTAGACGACATGTTGCGTGTAAAACTGTATCCCTGCCATAAGAAAGATCAAGGTCACTCTTTGAGTTCAAATGTCAAATTTGGCTATGAGACAGGTTGTTCGGACTGTTACTTTGTCAATCATCATGAGGAGACTGAGTGTTACGTGTATCACCCGTCTCATTTTCTCAAAGGTCAAGGTGACACATAGAGGTCAAACGTCAAATGTTTTCATCAATTGTGTTTTTAATCGTTCAATGATAATAAAAGCCACGTCATGCGGAAATGGGTCCTATGCCATATACGTCCAGCGTAGCTCCTGACAAGCCTGTGCATTCGCGCAAACTGGTCGGGAGCTACCCTGACCGCTATTGAGACCACGACACCTTGCATTACTTTATAGCGGATAGTGTAGCTCTTGGCCCGACTGCGCTGGCTGGTCTGGACGAACGCTGGCAGCATATGACATAAGACCCATTTTCGCGTAACGTCGCTCATAGTTTGTCTACTCTTCTAGAGGCACACAACCTAAAGTATCAATTTTGTGCATTCAACTTCCCAACTTCCGTGTATTTATCACAAAACACAACAAAGCAACAAATCCTTGCTGGTATTGCTTATAAGAAGTTTGTTAGCTTTCTAATAGCCATTGGCACGTTGTTAGCTTTCTAATAGCCATTGGCACGTTCTTATCTATTCGTTTATACAATCACCAATATCATACGCAACAGTTCCTCATATATCTACAAAAGATTGTTCCCCGGAGGACAGCGATTCTGAGAAACTTTGGATCTATATGTGTCGTATTTTGAGAAAACTGGGCATAATGCTTGTGCGTAAATTGTCATCCCGTATTAGCCTGTAAAGTCCGCACAGGCTAATCAGGGACGACAATTTACGCTTTTATGGAATTGTTCGTTTAAATGATGTCTCTTTTTAGCGAAAATCCAGTTTAGGCGGAAATTTTCGTCCCTGATTAGCCTGTGCGGACTGCACAGGCTAATCTGGGATGACAATTTACGCACAAGCAGTATGCCCAGTTTTCTCAGAACACGACACATGTATCTAAAAAGGATTGATCCCCGGTTACAGTGATTCTGAGAAACTTTTGATCTATATTTGCTCTGGTGTCATCAAGTTAGTTTTCTTTCACGGACTTATATTTGCACACGAACCTTGAATGGCTCCATCGTTATGTAATAAAGAACTTAATTAACCTAATTCGTTAACGCGTGAAACCAGCTGCTATTGGATCGATAAATAAATACATAAATAAATAACACACTATGCATGTGCAATGCACTTAAAACTTATTCGCATTCGAACATGTTGACTGGTCTTGCTGTTGTGTTGTGCTTAACTGCTCACACATATATGTTTTCCACTTGTTTTTCACTTGAAATCATCTATGTTAATTTTTGAATTGACACCATAAATTTTTCATCGATGAAATACTTTTGAGTTGTTATTGTATACTTATTTCATTTTATCGTGCCTCAATCAGTTACAATTCTGATGTTTCGGGCTTTTTAAACATTTGAGTCATTAAATTGTAATTGAATCGATTGTCTTTTGTCTCGTATTGTTTTGAGCTCACCCAAAGTTCGAAGATCTCGTGATGATCTCTTGTGTCGTGTTCTGAGAAAACTGGGCATAATGCATGTGCGTAAAGTGTCGTCCCAGATTAGCCTGTGCAGTCCGCACAGGCTTATCCGGGACGACACTTTCCGCCTAAACTGGATTTTCGCTAAGAAGAGACATCATTTAAACGAAAAATTCCAGAAAAGCGGAAATTGTCGTCCCTGATTAGCCTGTGCGGACTGCACAGGCTTATCTGGGATGACACTTTACGCTCAAGCATTATGCCCAGTTTTCTCACAACGCGACTCCTATTTCCGGCGTTCGTCGTCGTGTGTCATGCGTTGTGAGTCGTCAACTTTTAGCTCGTTTACACCTTTGAGACAACATCTTTCATCCAACCTTGATTAAACTTGGTCAGAATGATTATTTTATGAATATGTACCTAAAGTTCGAATCTGGAGCAAGCGCGTACTTCAAAAATTAAATTCACCAAGTCAAACTTCAGCAAAGCTTTTTTTAGCACTCTAGAGGCCACAGTTATGACTTAATCTTAATAAAACTGGGTCAGCATGTTTATCTTGACGAAATAAAGGCCGCGTTTGAATCTGGCTAATGTGCAACCAAAAGTAGGTAACCGGGTCAACTCTTAGAATAACAAACTTTAAGCTTGTTAACACAATATAATCTTGGACAGAATATTTTTCTTGACAATAACTAGGTCGAATTTGAATCTTTGTCACGTGCATCCTTAAACTAGGTCACCAGGTTAACTCTTAGAATAACCTAGATACCAATCTGGAGGCCACAGCTATGATTCAATATTGATGAAACTTGGTCAAAATGTTTATTTTACACATATCCAGTTTGGGTTTGAATCTAGGCCACGTGCGTCCAAAAACAAGGTCGACAGGCCAAATATTAAGAAAACCTTATTATCACTCTAGAAGCCATATAAAGACTCAATCGTGCTCCACAGTGTATTTTAACAATGTTTGGAGCCTTAGGAATTATTTCTCTTGCATTATTTTAATTTACATGAATAATCTTGTTGCTATCTTACCAAAAACAAATTTAAATGGATCATCATGAAACTTGATGACTTTTTTTCAGGGCAAACTTTCTCAAGCAAGTTCGAAAACTAGCACAATCACTTGAAGCACTTCTTAAGGATAGCCATTGAGTTACCAACAAGGAATGGTTAAAAAAGCATCGTCTTAATCAAACTGTTTAAATCAGATCATCATGAAACTTGATGATAATATGTGTAGGCATATTATCTCCGCCAAAATCTGTTATTAGCCAGATCGCACCAAACAATTGTGAAATATGGCCGCTGGGTTTTTAAAAAATGGCAAACTTAAACTTGTCCGCTCTTTAACTCAACTAGTTGTAATTGTATACTCATCATATTTGGTCCCAATTTGTTTTGGCTTGAAATGATAACAGTGAATTATGGCCTTTTAATTGTGTCGTTTTCCGAGAAAACTGGGCATAATGCTTGTGCGTAAATTGTCATCCCAGATTAGCATGTGCAGTACGCACAGGCTAATCAGGGACGACAATTTCCGCTTTTATGAAATTGTTCGTTTAAATGATGTCTCTTCTTAGCGAAAATCCAGTTAAGGCGGAAATTGTCGTCCCGGAATAGCCTGTGCGGACTGCACAGACTAATCTGGGACGACACTTTACGCACATGCATTTTGCCCAATTTTCTCAGAACGCGACACAATTATCAGAAAATCTATAAATACACTTTGACCGCTGTCGATCTCAAATAGTTTTAATCTTAAAATCATCAATCAATTTATTTCAGACCTATTAACAAGCAGGCCTACATATTGTTAGGTAATTAAACACAGACTATTATTGTTAGGTAATTGAACACAGATTATTATTGTTAGGTAATTGAACACAGATTATTATTGTTTGGTAATTGAACACAGATTATTATTGTTAGGTAATTGAACACAGGTTATTATTGTTAGGTAATTGAACACAGATTATTATTGTTAGGTAATTGAACACAGATTATTATTTTCTTGATATATGTGTCGCGTTCTGAGAAAACTGGGCATAATGCATGTACGTAAAGTGTCGTCCCAGATTAGCCTGTGCAGTCCGCACAGGCTAATCAGGGACGATACTTTCCGCCTAAATTGGATTTTTGCTAAGAAGAGACTTCATTTAAACGAAAAATGGCATAAAAACGGAAAGTGTCGTCCCTGATTAGCCTGTGCGGACGGCACAGGCTAATCTGGGATGATAATTTACGCACACGCATTATGCCCAGTTTTCTTAGACCGCGACTCATATATGGATAGATTTACGTATACAATATTAATTGTAGATAATTGATTCACCATAAGATTGTTTACAGCGCTACCATATCCGTATGTGGTCCGTATAACTATATGACAACGAATCACATTAATAAAAACACAACTTACCTTTACAAACACGAATCACATTGAATGAAACACTCCTACCTATATAAAACCAAATCACATCGAATAAAGTACTACTTATGCATACATAAACGTGGCAATGTCAGTCAAAGCATTACTTATTTATTTATTTCTGTTTCTTTCTCTCTTTTTTTTCGAAACTAATGCAAAACGACACGGAAGGCTAGCATTCCATCAAGCATCAGGAACGCTGCCTCTCGTGAAGCAATGTCTCGTTTGTCTCCATTTGTCATTATCTGTCGAATTAGGACGCCTGTCGGATTGCATTAACCGTCACATTTTCTACGTTTCGTGAACTACTTTCGAAATCAAACGAAATTTGACACAACGTACATGACATATAACAAATACGTTTTTTAGTTTGTTGTTCGCTGCTTAAGTAATTATACATGCATAATTATATATGTTAGTGTTTAATATGATTGGTATGTTTTAATACATAATTGTTTAATTTATGGAGGTTTATAAAACCTTGCCGAAGACTCGTACTTCCTGTTTCCGTTCCGGGCCAATACTGTGTTTGATGCTTACCTGGTATTCATTTTAAACCATCATTATTCAATATGAATGTCTTGATTGCAATACTAAACAACATAAAATAGCCGACAAACACGAAAACATCAAAGTCCTTATTCTGAGAAAGTTGCAGTTCTGTTGCGGGTGAATATTAAACCATTGCGTAACACAATTGTTATTGAATTGATTTAATCTTCTCCTTTTAATTGTGTAAATGAAATTTAAATGATATGCATTCAATTTTTTATTTACGAGTGCTTTGTGATTAATTTGTGATAAGTGTGAAGATCCGCATTACTTTCAACCGGTCAACTTCTAATGTATATCAGTCTTAAAATACGAGAATTCGTGTAACCGTACGCTAGGCTTTGATTGACACTTTAAACACAAATAAAGATAAAAAAAAATGGGGCGACCGACTACAAGAGGAAAATGCAATTCCTTGTGGAATTTAACTTGGGAGGAGCAATAACAATTGAACCGCGCTCTGTGAAAAAGGGAATTAAAATAAACAATTCCATAAACGCGAAAGAGTGTCGTCCCTGTTAAGCTCGTTCTACTGCACAGGTAAATCTGGAATGACACGTTACGCACATGAATTAAGCCCCGTTTTCCCAGGAAAAGACTCAATGTATGACGGCTTAAGAAATAATCTTGATGCCTTAAGCTTACTGTCGCAGACAAATCTCTTTATTCCTTGCCAGCCTTGTTAATTTCCGTTCTGACTGTAACTATATCCGTGCTGGGGGCTGGTATTGTTTGCCGCACGAGTTGTTCCAATATTCGTAGTTAATATTCGTGCTTTGAATTCTTAATGAACACTTTATATATCAATGTTATATATTTTGGAAACACCATTTATTATAAGGGAAGTGGTTGTTTTCAAATACGAAAGCAGTGAAGACACATTATTGTTGTTGTTTTTTTTTCCAGCAAAAAGACTGAAAACTTATTTGCCGTTCGAAAACAATTAAGGAAAATGCTAATCACTGGTTTAAATTATGCATATTCGATATCTTAATCAGACTTCAACCGTAACTTGATGATATACTATCATGCAATCTACTTCCTGAGAAACAAACTTGAACCAATAGCGATGTGTATGCTTATGCCATGTCTGTTATTATCATGTAACGTGACATAAATAAAATTGTGTGTGTGTATGTGCGTGCGTGCGTGC
>VMBQ01008940.1:5662-30461 GCA_007657795.1 Dreissena rostriformis
ACAATAAAAAATCTTACTCAAACTTGTTATTCCGTGTTATTCAAATATCATATTATGAAGATGTGTCTGCTTCAAGCAATTTTGACGTTTAAAGAAGCGTGAGTTCACAAACTGAAGTATTAAATAACGTTTAAATTATCGCAACACATGACATTTAAACGTCATCTCACGTGAACAAAGCGGACGTTCACGTCACGTCATCTGTCATGATTAGGTAAAGTAGTACAGTAATTAAAGTCGCTTGAAAGCAGAGGCAGATTGTTGAGCGGAGTTTCATTATGACTGTTGTTATTTTATTTTCTGAAAATTTGCTCATAATTCACTGGTTGAATTATGGAGATTTATTCGTTGTTGTTGTTTTGTTCTTATTGTTGATCATGATGAGGCTATACTTATCATCATCACCAACAACGACAAAAACAACAACAACAATAACAACATCCTCATCCCCATATAACGTTTCTTTCCGCACCTCGATTTTTTTCCATGAATTTGAACAAAACTGAGGATCGACATTTGGATTGAACGAACGGGACACTTACGAATCGTTAATTACGCAATCCATCATCTTTTTAAATGTCACCGCGACAAAATTTAATAATGTGAGGACCTTGTAACAATAAAGTATTACCACCAGAAGGCGAGTGACTGACTTCCACGGTATGATATTAGATGTTGCAGGTCCGTATAAGCGAAGTTTTCGTAGAAGTATTTACCGCTAGAAAACAATTCAATCACTATCACGTTAAGGTGTTGGATGCCGTAGGTACGTATACACGAGGTTTTTGCAGAAAAAAAATCAAGTCTGTTCGGTCCAAAATATTTAAATGATTAATAAGTCTGGTTAACATAAACATAAACTGATATCCGCAACGGCTCATTACGACCTGTTTATGGTTAAACACTAATCCCTAATAGTTTTACTTCAAAGTTCAAATGTGCCTCAACTATTTAATATTACCATCAAATTTTGATGTGTTCTTATTGCACTTCAAATTAATAAAGCAAATTACACGTTCCGTAAAGTATAAAGTTATCGCACTGTAAGAAAATGTTGAACCACACGTTATAATATGTTCGGGAAACTTAAATGGCATTTTGATGAAGTGTTTTTTTTTTTTGTTTTTTTTTAAACACACGCTTGACATACTAAGTGAATAATGAATGTGTTTACATGGTGAATAATGTTATTTAAATGACACGCTAATTTGAATGTGATTCACACTCGTTACGATGGCGCACAAAAACAATATGTTTTTTTTTGTCAAAAAGGTCATATTGAATTTAAATACTAGCGACTAATTTGATTCCGGATTGTTGTTCAAGTGCAAATTTTAATCGAAAATATGATCAATCAAATTAAATAATTTCACTACTAAATATGTGTTTTAAACATACATGTAATGTGTTGCTCAATACATCAAATCATTGCACACTTCTCTTAAACTTAAAACGTTTATCGATTTCTGTAAATTTCGTTGTTTTATATTGATCTGACAGCAACATTTATTATCATCATTTACACAACGATGACCTTGAGGTTTGTTTTTTCAGCACCACCACAGATGGTAATAATTAGGTTTTGTTATTGATGGCTCAATTTCAATAACAGACGTACCATCTGATATAAAATTATGCGTCATGTGCTTGAAACAGTGTTGAACAGCAAACATTTGACTAAGTTATTCGACGAAGGAAAAGTCAAAGGATGTAAAACACACAGTTCCAATAATAAAACGTGTTAATTAGATGGCGTTGGTCATGCTTTAGTTTAGGTATATAACATCAGATAAATCTGGGCAAGTATTTAGTGAAATAACTAATACAACAGATATTTTTTAAATATTTGGGATATAAAGTATAATTAATATATTAGAGCGCAGTCGGAATTCGAGAAAACATATGTAGTGTTAATCGCACTTGTTTATTATAAGACAATATATCGGATTTTGCAATCAATTACTTAAATTATCAGAGCATTATATGATATGTTGAAGTTATTAAATAGATAAACACTTAAGGTTTAAAATTTAAATCAAACAAAGAAGTAAGTAATGAACGGTTAACATTTTGAGTTAGGCAGGTGAAACTATTATTGCCGTTTTTATTCCAGAAGTGTTCTGACACCAACGCCTATTTTTTATATTGCTTATTCTCATGGCATTATTTTAGCATGTCTGTGTACAATATTGCATTAATTTTATTATGCTTCCCGAAAAGATGCATATACTATCCACTTATGTCCTTACATTTGCCGGTCTGCCATCACCTCCGTCCCTGTGTTCTTTCGTCCGTCCGTTTGTCCGTCCGTCCTTCAGTCCATCGTTTTGTCCGTCCACCGAACTCTCTTCTTTGTGTCTGTCCTTTCGTCCATCCGTCCTTTTGTTTTAGCACCACCTTCTCGTCCGGAATTTTGTCTTTAAATTAGTCAGCGTTTTCTCTATGTGGTTACATTCTGTTCGGCATATTTGAACAAAACGGAAGTCTTAGTATTAGTTTCATTTTGGCACTGATACACAAATCATGGTAAGATACAAATAAATAGATACATACTAACAAATACTGATGAAAGACTAGTACAGTAATACATGGCATAATATAACAAATATAAGTTCAAATATATAAATATTACCATGAAATGCTAACCATTACCAGGATTAACACAAAAAGCGAAAATGAATTCACTTATTTCCATTGTGGTCCCAGATATACTGGCAGCCTGACACAGAAAGTCATGTTACTTGTATCAATGGTAATTAATACCGTGTAAACACAAAAATACTAGTTCAGTTAGGAATGCTTAATGAGATCACATACTATATATCACATGTTTATGAGTATCACATTTAATGTTGCATCACAGATAAGTCATTCATACTTAAATCAAACTACTTTAAATACATTACATATTATTTAAAAGAATAAAAAAATGCAATTATTTAACATCAATATGCAATTAAGTGAAACATGGTCAATGTTTAACTAAAATTGGAATAAAACAAGTACAATGAATAAAGCTAAGTTGAAATGATTGTGATAAAATCAACTGGCCATTAAGTGGGTTTTGATGGCATGCTTAAACGAGTGGGAAGATTCGATATCCCTAAGTGATTGTGGGAGACTATTCAACAGAACAATACCATTGTAAGCAAAAGATTTCTTACCAATACTTCGAACTTTTAGTAAAGAAAATCTCCCAGTGTCACAAAAACTATAACTTTTATCAAGTAAACCGGTCACAGGGAGTGCAGACACTCTAGATCTGGTATATCGGTCATGGGCCAAATTCAGGGGTACAAAATGCTCCTTAAGATATTAAGGACATGTGTCTGACTTTATCTTTTGAACATGACATAGAGTTAATTGATCTACTCTATTAGAAACAGGTAACCAGTTCAGTGACGTAAATTGTTCAATACCAACATGAGACCTGCTATGCATATTTAGGACAAATCTGATCAATTTATTTTGAGAAGTCTGAAGCCTAGTTTTCCAATATTGAGTCAAACTAGGGTACCAAAAAGAACAAACATAGTCAAAATGACATTGTACCAGGGACATGACCAAAGTTTTCCTAGTGCTAAGATCCAAATATTTACTTGTTCTATAAAAGAACTTTAACCGGGCATTTAACTTTGTAACCACCGACCTTGCAATATCATTGAATGAAAGATTCTGATCCAAAACTGCACCGAGATACTTAACTGAACTTGTGGCTTGGATATTTGTAACATTACATGAAATATTTAAAGTACTTTGTGACCTTAACTTAGGCTTTGAACCAAAGAGTATGGATTCTGTCTTACCAAGATGAAGCTTGTTATATATTAGCCATTCACTTACACGCTCCAACTCTGAAGATAAAAGAAGTTCAATATCGGCTATGTTTTTACCATGAACAAAGATCCCTGAGTCATCAGCATATAATAACAGTTTGTTTTTTACCACTGCCGACATGTCGTGAACGTAGATCAAAAATAGCATGGGGCCTAAAATTGAACCTTGGGGTACGCCACATTTGACAGAAGCCAGGTTGGAATGAGTACCTGATACATCAACTAACTGATGTCGATCAGAAAGATAAGACTGGAACCAAAGGACAACATCTGAACTGAGACCAATGGCTTTTAATTTCATTATCAAAATACTGTGATTTACGGTGTTGAAGGCCTTCTGCAGATCAAGGAGAACCATTCCAACCATATTACCTTTATCCATTTGAAATTTAACGAAATCTGAAAGATGGATGAGACAAGTATCTGTAGAAAACCCGCGACTGAAACCAGACTGAAAACTGTATAAAATATGTTTCTCATTTAAATAACCTTCCATTTGATCATATATAAACCTTTCAAAAATCTTTCAAATAATGCACAAAATAGAAACCGGTCAATAATTACCAGCTTCGGTTTTATCGTTCTTCTTATATAGAGGGATAACTCGGGCATTTTTAAGATCATCAGGAACAGAACCCTGTATAATGGAAAGATTAACAATGTGGGTTAATGGACAAGCAATAACTGTTGCACTGTCCCTAAGGAACCTACAAGGGATACCATCCAAACCCGTGACCTTATTAGCACTTAATCTATTAAGATAATTAAGTATTTTATTGTCTGAGACGACTGAAAAAGAGAAACTATTAGGAAAAAAACCTTTAGACAAATATAAATTAGCAACAAAAGATTTACCATAATTACAACAACTAGCTGGACATTTTTCAACTAATTTAGCTGCTACAATAGTATAAAAATAATGTCGGCACACCTGAAATATAGAACAATGTATGGCAAAGTGCAACCCATTTTAAGTATCTTAAACGATTCTTTTAGTCGGGATATTTTAGTTAAGTGTTTAATGATCAATTCAGATCATAACGTAAAATCCAAATATACATACGGCTGACAATTACTTGTATCTGAAACCATATTATGTAAAGAGTGTTCAATTCAGTTGCCATTGACAACTTTTACATTCCCGTACAATTGATGAAAATCTAAAACATAAGTGTCCATTAAGATAATCCAAACCTCCAAACACCAAGCTTTCAAACGTTGGGTACTTAATACTGCACTACAGTATTAACTTAGGACTATTACTAAGGCTGTATACAATATGCCTTTTAATATCTCCTGTTTGGTTCAGTACCTAAAAATAGATTTGCAAAAATAACATTGGACAATTTTTGTTGGGTTCCCATTAATTGAATTCCGCTGTAATGTTGAGCTTAGTCACGATTTCGCATTTACGTCGTTATTAATCACTTCTTTATTATCTAAATGAGGCAGAATGTGTTTTAAGCGAAATAAATATGTAATATTAATTTTGATAATTGTCGTACTTGGGTGTTATGTACAGGCGGATGATTTCATTAAATTAGTCGTTAAGATTAAAGATGGATCTGAGGATAGTGTGAGACAATCTCTTGAACACCACCGTTTTCAATACATGAGAAAGGTATGAATATCCGTTTGTATCAATTTATATAGTTCATCAATTACAAAAGGACATTACCAATTCAAAGCGGTAAATTAGGCAGCGTAAAGAAAAGTTTAATCACAAATGCAATCGATATCGTTTAAAAATAATTTATTGTGGTACAATATCACATCTTTAGAGATGAAGTAACTCTTCAATTAATAGTTGGCATATAACATAATAGTTTCAGTGTATAAACTGTTATACTTATATCTATTGTTATTTCTTATCTCGTTTATTTCGTTTTATAGTGTCGCTTATTGTTTGATATTTTGTAAAGGTTTTTAACGTCAACAGTTGAAAACGAAAGTAGAAAAACACAGTCTGAATCATGGAAAAAGATTGTCTACTTCCTGCTTGTAAATATAGCAAAACGAATTAATTATTTCATTAAAGGCTAAGTGAGTCCACATAAACATTTAGTAGTAATGAAGTGCATACAAACCGTTTGTCTGCACACTGAAGTACTTACGGCTTTAGTCAATATCCTTTGTTTCTTTTCTTGGTTGATTGTGTTAAGCATTTAGTAAATACTATGAACTCCATCAAAGTGAAACGTTATAAATGGAAATATTCATTGAGAGAAGGTGCAGAAAATAGTTACCATTTGATTGCGTCTTTGTAAATATTACCCATTGTTCTTTGTGCGACTAAACTATTGTCTGGAGAATAATGGGTTACATATAAAAGAGAACAAGTCGTCAAGTGGAATATATTTAAACATTGATATATTGATATTACTGTTAGTGAAAATGTTTTCTGCAAAAGAAATGTCTCAGTAGGTATTGTCTTACTCAATTTGTGTCGGAAGTCCAAGGGTCATCAATACGCAAGGTTTTTTATGCGGCACATTCTTCTGGCTATATGGCGACAGGTGACACGACCGATTATGGGAGCTCTTAGATAAGTTATTTATTTCTAGCAATTCCAATTCCAGTTGCAAAAATAAAACATATAATTATTCATAGCATATTGTCAGTATGTGATGTATCATCAAACATGAATCTAAATTAGAGAATGTGAACATCATGAATGCCGTCATGTGTATCAGACATTACTAATCGTTTAATGTTGTTTTTACAGGTCACAGATTCTACAAACACATTTTTGAAAAAGAAGGAGCATGTTTCAGACTTAGATACAGAGGTGGCATCCCTGAAAAAAGAATTGGACGAAAAGGTAGGACTTTATACTCGATAAGAATTTCTTGTCGCATTGAATGAAAGCCCATTAATTCTATATGTGCTTAACCGCAAATCTGGTAAACTGTGTACAGCAGTAATCTCATATTTAAGCATTCTAACTATGAAATATTGGTAATGATTTTGAATGTTTAGTAGTGTTATTATATATATAAGAAATCCATACAGGAGTACAAGGTCTTGTTTAACCGTTTCATAATTTATTAACGTTCATCACAAATTGTATACTGTAAAATCATTTATATTCGTAGGGCTGAACTTTCGTGGTTTATCAAAAATGACTTTTTCGTGGACACGTGAATTTGTGGATTTATGATTTTTGTAAAAAAAAAAAGCGAAATGAGCGTCGGTTAGTTTCCGATGTGTTTGTGCTACAATTTTTTATTGAACACAAACATAAATCTCTTCTTTAATTGGGCCAATGAAATTAAGGACTTACTAAGCAAAAATGAATTCCAATACATTTGGATGAACCAGCATGTCTCAAACCCTCACAAATTTATAAATGAATTTAGAGAACGGGCTTAGTCCCAATACTTACAGAACTGGTGGAGTATAGTGCATGCATCTCCCAAATTGGAATTATACAAACATATTAAGTCCCAATACGAACATGAAGCATACCTAGACATCCTATCTGTGCGCAAATTTAGGCGCAGTTTTGCACAACTGCGTTCCAGAACTCTTCCGATAGAAATTGAAACTGGTAAATATCGCGGTATAACTAGAGAAAAACGGTTTTGCCCAATTTGCAATACTGGTGGAATAGAAAAAGAATTACATTTCATGTTAAAGTGCCCTGTATTGCATGACATCCGAAAAACATATATACAACGTAAATTTTTCATAAACCCAAGTATACTCAAATTGTGCATTATGTTGTCAAGTAAAAATGAACAGACAATAAAACAAACTGCTTCTTACATTGTTAACGCACTTGAAACGCGAACATTAATTCTTGAGCTTTGATATAACCTAGTTATGTGGGTTTCCACAAGACTTAGCTCTGTTTTAANGGAGATTGTGGTCGATACCCTATTGTTATAACGTCACAAATTCGATGTCTAAAATATTGGCTAAAAATAATAGGCATGCCCGACACCAGATACGTAAAAAAATGCTACAATTTCTTATTGAACACAAACATAAATCTCTTCTTTAATTGGGCCAATGAAATTAAGGACTTACTAAGCAAAAATGGATTCCAATACATTTGGATGAACCAGCATGTCTCAAACCCACACAAATTTATAAATGAATTTAGAGAACGGGCTAAGTCCCAATACTTACAGAACTGGTGGAGTATAGTGCATGCATCTCCCAAATTGGAATTATACAAACATATTAAGTCCCAATACGAACATGAAGCATACCTAGACATCCTATCTGTGCGCAAATTTAGGCGCAGTTTTGCACAACTGCGTTCCAGAACTCTTCCGATAGAAATTGAAACTGGTAAATATCGCGGTATAACTAGAGAAAAACGGTTTTGCCCAATTTGCAATACTGGTGGAATAGAAAAAGAATTACATTTCATGTTAAAGTGCCCTGTATTGCATGACATCCGAAAAACATATATACAACGTAAATTTTTCATAAACCCAAGTATACTCAAATTGTGCATTATGTTGTCAAGTAAAAATGAACAGACAATAAAACAAACTGCTTCTTACATTGTTAACGCACTTGAAACGCGAACATTAATTCTTGAGCTTTGATATAACCTAGTTATGTGGGTTTCCACAAAACTTAGCTCTGTTCTTAATAATTGAAAAAGTGTACTTATGTAAAAAATGTAGTTTCCTACCGACAAAGTCCTATATTTTGTTTCGTTAGGGCCTACTACTCGGTATACCATTTATGTCAATTTATTGTAGGCCCTACCCAAATAACCTAAATTCCGCTATACAATTTTAAGAATACTATACGAAAGTTTCTATGATTTTTGTAGGTTATATGTAGGGGCTATAACGCTGTATATTTACTTTATAACATGTGTATGTTTCTATGTATGATATATATAATTATATATATATGTGTATATGTTTGTGTATGTATGTATATATATATATATATATATATATATATATATATGTGTGTGTGTGTATGTATGTATATGTATATGTATATGTTGGTGTATATTTATCTAATATACATCTTTGCTTTACTACATGAACATGTTTTACAATATTTTAGCATGCTATTATTAAGCATCGTTTTCCACTCGATTATATGCTTACATGTTATTCCAACCAATTGTGCACACACCAATGTTTTGCATGGATTGTAATATATATGTGTCAGGGGCCGGAGACCTATATCACACATAAACAAACTTGAACTTGAAATTCGTTGATCGGATAACTCACAACATCAACGAAGAATACTATTTCACGAATAATAATCATTTAACAGTAATACCTATCACTATAAATGTGGTCAAATTACAACTTTTTCAAGTTTTTCATTTACTTTCAGAAAACATACTATTAATATACATAATTTACGTTTAACAGCTGATATGTTGTGTATGATTCTTTTAAGTTTCCATGAATAAACTAGACAGTATAGAACTAGTGAAAACAGACAAGTTATGAACATTCAATGGGATATTTGTATATTTGTTTATCCAATTATCACACCCGCTTTAGCGTTAGCTTTAAAAAAAAGAATCTGTTATATTTTGGTGTATTTCAACCTTGTTGAAAACAGAAAATAGTATAATATTAACTATAATGACGCCATGTTGCTATTTTCATGACGTCATTTGATGTTTAATTATTGTGTTAAGCTATTTTCTTTCTTTACTTTCAAAATAATGACACAAAAATGCAATACGATGGGAAAAATAGACGGCATGATAACTGTTGAACTCAGATTAGTTTATATGCTAGGCAGGAAAATTGAAACAATCGCTAATAAGGCTCGTGGTTTAGGGTTTCAGAACTTTTAAAAATACGCTTATCTGTAATCACCACTAATCTAGTATTCTCGTCGGCATATATCTATACTTCTGTCTTTTTTCTTCATTAATTTAACGCTAATACATCATTTAGTAATCGTTTAATTTATGAAAGAAAGCTTTTAACTGAATATGTTTGTGTTTACGTTAAAACAGTTTGCCAAAATATATCTTAAGGGACTTCAGTGAACATATTTTATATAGTTTTATAATATTGACGCTGACGATAACCAAGTATTGAAAGAGTCGTAACCAGTTTATGTACGCTATGAATCAATACTTGTGCAATTTGTTAATAAAATCAATACAGTTACGCCGGTAGTATGTTCTGTATACCCCGCGTATCATTTTACAAATTGATTCGATATTGGCAAAAACTGTTACGTTTTGAAACGAAACAGTGATTAAGAACATTGTTTAGGACGTATTGTGTCAAAATTAGGTGTTTAATTAACGATCTATCCAATTATGCTGCACGTTTGGTCATAACTGTATTTAAATGCACTTTTGGGGAGTTGTATGACTAGCGTACAAAGTGTCGTATTCTGGTAGACTATGCCATAGTGGTTTCCCGCTTTATGTCGCACAAAGTCAGAAAATATAAAAGCTTAATATAAATTTATGGTAACCATATTTAGCAAATTTTGATTGTGTTTTGAGTACTGAACTGTAACATATTTGTAGATCTCAACTCAATCCTTACTATGAAAGTGCTCTGATTGAAGGCTTGCTTTTAGTAATGTGATCTGGTTGATTAAGATCCTAAACCGCTGCTAAAATAAGCTGTTCCAGGGTCACTTTTCCAGTGTTAAAACATTGATCTTCATGTGTTTTTCTTTCTTTTTCTTTTTTTACTGATACAATTATATAATTTGTTTGCCACTTGTTCTGTTTTCCTCCAGAATTAAAGACGAAAGGTATGTGTATTTCGTGGAATAAAGCATGGGTTTAGACTCATGGTTTGTGTTTAGTATGCTTTATATGTAACATAAAGGTTCTTTTTCATTTTTTATTTGCGTTTACTTGGGTGTACTTGTTGACCTTGTGTATTGCTTTATAGAAGAAATGCATGCGCTTACTAGCTCCCATTTATTTAAATGTTAATACATACATATATTTTAACCATCCGGATTGTTAAACAAGATAAACAAGTTGCCTAACTAAGACTTATTTAAAACAACATAACAGCAACATGAGATTTAATATGATAAATGTATACAGATCCCTACAGCTGCTATGTGTAAGGGCATTTTTACAAATCTAAAGTGGGATTTAACGAAATCTATATACGATAGTTGTATTATTATAGATAAGTTTGACGAAAACGTATGCCTTTTGAAGCCAGCATCATTTATATAGAATATAAAACGTTATTATCATACAAAACATCAAAAATTAGCTGTATTGGTCAAGGAATGTTAGTGTACGGCTTTACCTATTGTATTAAATGTGAGCGCGTTAGATGGCTGCTATAAGAAAACTTACAAATACATTTGTAACATGTCGACCGAATTTCTTCGGCTTTCAAGAATTGCCAGAACATAATTCACTACTATACTAATCAATACATATATATTTCACAAGCTACCTTCTCTTATAAATGGAAACAACAATAATATTATTATCACATATCTGTGAATAGGTCCCTTAATGTTTCTTTAATCTTATCTATTAAGTTCTGTGATATGTGTCAGCTCGAATTTTAATCTGTAACCCCTCCCACCCCCCGATGCTTTGCACATACGTTCAAAGGCGGTGACCCATATTTTGTATGTGTTCTGATAAATGTTGTATCGCATGCTTTGTCCTGTATTTTAAAGGTGATTGGTCATTTGCACTAAATAAAATATGAGTCGATGTTAAAATGTTAACGCGAATAGATTTCTCGATATTGTTTCGGTGCTTGCACTGTCCCTTCGTTAATAATAAGGTAGGAATAGTTTGTAAAAATGTAAAACGTGATTTGTAACATACTTAGAAGATATGTAAAGTTGAAGAAAGTTCATATAGGGCGCCGATTTGTACAGCTTTACCGAAATGTATAAAACATATTACTGTAATGAACCTGCATAATGAAACCTTTCGGTTTGCAAATTTTATACAACAAGATGTACTAGTATGTGCACATATAGTTAAATATTACACATACACTTATATCATTCATCTCAATGCTTGTCGATATATGTGATAATTAATGATACCACGAATATAGTGTGTGTTTCACATTATTTTTTTAACATAAATGGTAATCATCAAATGAAACAAACACTATTCATTATTTTAAGCTACGATGGTAACAAACGATAATTGTTTATTAATGCATTGATCCTCTCTTCATACCATGATATTCCATAGCACGCAATTCAGGTTAGTGAAATTGGAACGTTTACTGCTTTGCATATCTTTAATGATGCACTTGTTGCATTTGTTTGTATTGAAGACCTGTTATTTATTGATTGTGTATATTGATTGTGAAATTTGCATTAACATGATCATGTCTATATTACAGATTGAGTACGTAGTTTGGAGCCAGAGAGTATTTCTACAGCTGTCGCCCACATTGGATCATGTCAAGTCAAATTCAAAGGCGAACATCGTAAGTCATTAAACACATTTCGTATATTTCTGACTAAGTTTACTGTTATTGCCACATTAAACTCGTGCAAAACGTGCACGAATAAAACTGAGTGTAAATGAAGTTAACAATGTATGCATACACAGTTTAATGCTAATCTTATTCACGGATACCGGGTCAATGGTATTGAGCTATGCAAAACAAGTTTTATTGTGTTTTTGTTTGTTTTCTAATTTTTATTAACTTTTCAATGTTATTTTTTTTTATTGAGCCTTGTTATCCAACATGCATGTGCATGTATTATTGTTTTGGTGACGTTTTTCTGTCTCATGGTACATATTCTTTACAGTACATGTAAACTGTTGTTTTATTGTTGCATTGAAATTTATAGTTTTTGACCCGCATGTGTTTTTATTCCGTTCGATCTCTCATGATTAATATGTTACTATTACATTGTAATCTTTTTTCTTAGCCATTTTTGCATCTCTTTGTTTCAATTGTTTGTTGTGTTTTAGTTTATTTTTCTTCTTGTGTTTTTTCCTTCCATTTATTCCATTGTATATGTCACAATGAAATGTTTTCTATATTTATACAAACACATCACTTATGCATCGATTACAAAAACATGGAAACTTTTCATTGACCTATGTCTTATAATAGAAACCAACTGGACATTTATTTAAATAGAAACTAACTTGACAAGCACACACAAATTATCATTTACATCACCCTACCCCTTTTTAAATGATTAAATTATGTACTTTGAATGTAAAAGGGCTAAACAATAAAGACAAACGCATAACAATCTTCAAATGGTTAGACGAACAAAACTATAGTAAATGCCTATTACACGAAAGTCACTTGACACATCCTTTAGCACAAACCTTAAAAGATGAATGGGACGGAGACATCTATCTCAGTGGACAACATACTAATAAACAAGGCATTGTCTTTCTGATAAAAAATAATATAGGGGTCACAGTCAATAACTTAAACAAAATAATAATTGGCAGACAAGTAAGTATAGATATCAAAATACACGAAACACAATTAACATTAATCAACGTTTACGGCCCTAACATAGATGATTCCACATTTTACGAAACATTACAATCCTTTTTAATTAATAACCAAGATAACAATAGATGTGTTTGTCAGAAACACAATGCCCCCTACTGCGCTGCTTTGATTTTTTTTTACAATTGACCTTGAAGAATGACCTTGACTTTGACCTTTCACCACTCGAAATGTGCAGCGCCATGAGATACACATGCATGCCACATATCAAGTTGCTATGATCAATATTGCAAAAGTTATGACCATTTTTCTAAACCTAAACGCAAGTGTGACGGAATTTCAGAAGGATAGACAGACAGACGGACGGACAGACGGACAGTGCGATCACTATGTGCCACCCTGCCGGGGGCATTAACATATTATAGTCGGTAGTGATTTCAATACCGTTCTTAACCCATTATTAGATAAAAAAAGGGAAACCTTTATACTCATTCTAAAAATAGAAACATTTTGAATAAAATAATTGCAAACTACAATATGATAGACATCTGGCGTACAGTAAATCCAAACGAAAGCAAATTCACCTGGCACTCAAACACTAAACCAACAATATTTTGTAGATTATACTTTTTTAATATCTGAGTCAATTTGCAACATTATTGACACATGTAGCATAAAACCACGATTTATGACTGACCACTCTCTAGTTGAATTTAAACTGCACAAAATTCAACCTGAAAGAGGCACAGGATACTTTAAAATAAATAACAGCATCTTATCAGATACGCAGTATCAAACGCAAATAGCACAAGAAATATTCAATACAGTTCAAAATGATAAAGATGCGAACCTAAACACCTTATGGGAAGTAATTAAAGGAAATATATGTAACACAACAATTAGATACACCTCATATAAACAAAAAGATACATACAAATTTGAAACTGAGACAATCAAAATCATTGAAACACTTGAAAAACAATTGCATGAAACAAACACAAACGATACCACCGCCATTGAAAATGAAATAACATACAAAAAACAAGTATTAGAAGGAATTTATCATACACAACTCAATGGATTCATACTACGAGCACGTGCACAGCATGTTGGACACAATGACAAAAATACAAAATACTTCGCAAACATCGAAAAACGTAGAAGTGAACAAAAACTGTACACACATTAGTAGTCAATGGCGAAGATATAACAAACACAACTCAAATACTAGAAGAACAACGTTTATTTTTCGAAACCCTCTATAAACGAAAACATGTTGAAAATTACACTCTTTTTAAAAATACACATAATGCTTTAAATCAAGAGGAAAAACTATCGTGTGACGGATTACTTAATGAATATGAATGGAGATTAGCACTAAAAGAAATGCAAAATAACAAAAGTGCTTGATCTGATGGCATCACAATCGAGTTTTATAAAAAATATTCTGGAATGATATTAAAACACATTTAATTAATTCACTTAACTATTTATTTAACAACGAAAACGTAAAATGGTATAATATCACTCATTCCAAAACATGGAAAAACTTAGAATCCTTATCAAACTGGCGCCCGATTATTTTACTGAACAATGATTATAAAATTGCAACTAAAGGTATATCAAACAGAATTAAAACAATATTACCATCAATCATTTCATTATCTCAATCTGGTTTCATTAAAGGACGTTACATTGGTGAACACTAACGTATGATACAAGAATGCATAAATTATTTCAACCAACCAAACAATTCTGGCCTTATTTTCTTTTCCGACTTCGAAAAGGCTTTCGATTCACTAGACCCTTCGTTTATGTTCTCTTGCTTAGAAAATATGAATTTTGGTGGAAGTCTAATTACATGGGTAAAACTATTGTATACCGATATAAACAGCATAATTATTAACAAAGGTTTCTTTTTCAAACAGTTTTAACATCGAACGAGGGGTAAGACAATGATATCCACTTTCATCATCGCTATTTATTATATGCATCGAGTATCTATCACACTATATCCAATCACATAAAGGGAATATCGCTAGAACCAGACGAAGAAATTAAACAGTCCCTATTTGCTGACGATGCAACTTATTTCTTAAATGACAGTAGTGACTCATTCAATAATCTTATAGAATCGCTAACCCTTTTTGGAATGGCATCGGGTCTAAAACTGAACAAAAGTAAATGCACTGTGCTTCGAGTAGGTAAATTTTAACAAAGTAATATACATCTTAAAAAATAAATGAAATTCAACTGCACATCGGATGAAGCAACAACGTTGGGAATAACCTTTACAAACAATGAAAATGAAACAGTTCTAAAAAAAAAAACATATTGCCTAAATTACAAAAAAAATAGCACCGTGTTGAACAAGTTTGCACTTCCTAAATTAATGTATACACTTACAGTTCTCCCAAACCCACCAAATGATATTATTAAAGATATAAAATCAGAAATATTTAATTTGATATGGGACGGTAAACCTGATTAAATTAAGCGAATTCAATTAATTCAATCAGTAAAATATATTCATTCCTTAATTAAAAGATATTTAGATAATACCAATACGAGTAAATGGAAATTATTCTACCAGAAAATTCTAAAAACATAGTGTGACTCCTTACTTTTTGAATGTAATATCAACAATAACATTTTAGATGAAATTTCAACCAAAAACATATTTCGAATGTTCTATCGGCAAGGTGTAAAGTTACTCATAATTTAGAAACAAAAATAAACAGTAAAACCCATTCATGGAACAATAAAGACATAACTACTAACAATAAAACGTTTTTCTATAAACATTGGTTTGAACGAAACATAAAATATTTAGATCAATTTTACAACTACAGAATAAACTACTTCTATTCGTTTGATAATTTATGCTACATATTCGGAATACCTACAAGTAATTTCCTGATGTACTACACATTGATCAAAGTTATACCCATACATATTTAAGCTGTTACCAATACAAATAACGCAACATGTACTCAAAAAACATTCGTAGAAAACATAATTGCAAAACAAAACAAAACGAACAAAATATTGTACACACTTCAAATTAAAAACCCTGCCGAAACCTCTAAAGCTCAAACTAAATGGCAAAACCTTCTTGGAGAAAGAAGAATTTAATTGGAAACACATATTTGTCATGCCATAAAAATCAACTACTGATAGCACACTGAGAAATTTTCAATATAAATACATCCAGAGAATCATAGCTACAAATAAATATATTTTAAGTGCAACCTATCCAACGCAAATCTATGTGATATGTGTAGTGAACATATTGAAACAATAGAACACCTTTTTCTGGGAGTGTAAACATTCAATCACTATGGAATCAATTGACAACCTTTCTAGAGAAACAACAATTAAATGTTAAACTATCTCTCTTAGACATCAGTTTAGGGGTAAATACCTTCAAAATACAAAAGGTTATAACACTGTAAATTACATTAATGTATTAATGAAATAGTTCATATTCAGCATGAAATACAGGAAGCAAACACCTACAATCAACTGTTTTATCAATTTTTTTAAACTGAAGATTCAAATTGAAAAAGAAATAGCACTCAACAATGATACACTTCATATATTTGAACAAAAATAAAAAAACATTAAACTTTCATTAACAAGTCCAGTTTGCTTTCTACCCTCTTTATGCAACTCATCTTTATCCATAATTATTCTGTTGTTGTTCTTTAAAAACACCTATCACAAACAACCAAAGAAAAATAATACATATTAACTTTTTTTAATCAAAAGGAAACCACAAGGTCAAAAAGTATATATTAGCATATCGTGTATAACATGTTTGAACATTATTGCTGTAACATGGTATCACTTTGTTTTATGATCATATACATGTTTACATTGTATCTTTTATTGAATTTAAAAAAAAAGGCACGCAAACGTCAGATTGATTTCGAGAACCTCAGTTCACATCGTTGCGAAACTGAATGCTGCATACCTATACTATTCAAATTATATGGTGCAGTATAAGAATATTAGCACTTTGGTCTACTGGCGTCACATTTTAAGAACACATGAATGGTTAAAAACTTAGGATTAGACAGCAACTCCGATAAACTCACTTACACAACGTAACAATTGTCAAGCGGGACATTCAATATAATACAATTATTAACTACAGCGTGATTAAATATTATCTGATATTCGGGAGAGAGGAGAAAAAAATAATATTAACCAAGATAGCTGAAATGAAGATGTTTATTTTCTGGAAGTGAATATCAGATCATATTTTGTGGTTCTCGTTTAAATAGTGGTTGCATTCTATGACGTCATAATACAGACACACAACGTGGTCCGAAGCAAGAGAGTTTTTCAACCACCGTCGCCTACATTGGATCATTTTAAGTCAACTTCAAGGGCGGACATCGTAAGTTATTAAAGACATTTTGTAACTTGTTAAGATACACCGAACGTACGCATTAGAAAACTCCAGGACAAGTGATTTCTCAATTTTACAAACGACGCATCAATGGTCAGATAGATTGATATTATACGTTTCCTCAAAAATCAATTAACATAATTAAAGTTTGATTAATATGTGAATTAAAAACATATTACAATATTATCGCATTTATTATATTAAAATGGTCCAACCGTAATAATACTACACATTAATATTTGGTAATTTTGTTATCATGTATTAAATGTTATTTTGTTTTTACATTCTCTGCATATATTACGATCCTACCATGTATTGATTTTAGAATATTACCTCCCATGTTCGATCCCTTACTTGGTATTGACGCCACATGGGCCCAAGGATACACGGGCAGAAACGTGAATGTGGCCATTACCGACATTGGCGTAGATCCTGATCAGCCAGATCTAAAATCAAACATTGTAAGCTTTAGTATTGTGGGTCATTGGCAATCATTAAATAATTAAATTATTGTTAACCATATTCCACCATATAAATAACTTAGACTTATTTATATGCGTGTCATATATCGTTTAGTTAGTGTATTATCTTTTTATGTTTAATGTCGTACTTCATGTATTGTCTTGTATTATATGGGTGATTTGTCATTCGCACCATATAAAATACTAGCGAACAACAGTGTATCAAATAATCTGCTATCTTCTATGGTTTTACAATCATATATATTTATTATTGTACAAAAATAAAAAACATAATGGCAGCCTAAAATAACTTTTCCCATTTTCAGGATGAGGTACTGTCTTACAATTTTGTAGACAACTCCCGTCTTTTCAAACCGGAAACATTTCCACAAATCCAATCGTCAACCGACTATACAAAGTGAGTATGTTTCCGTTCTAAACATGTTTTCGGTCGTCAGCATCTAACGAAACAACTTACGTTTAAGTCAGATGTCTATACTCAGCATTTGTGTAGCCACGTTTAACCAAGCTTAATTCGGACGATGAAACCCGGTTAACGTTTAAAGTTAACCAAGGGCTTCACAATCGCTTGGTTTTTCCTTGATAAATTGCAATACGTTGTGAATACAAATACATTTGTTTAGTGAGCTTTATAACCACGAGCTTTTGCGCGTGGTTGAAGTTTATGTGCCGAAGAAATAATACTATATGTATTCAATATTTAACTTTATAATATCACCATCAATCGTCGCGTTTGCTTTCTTTATATTGCATAAACGCATACTGTCTTCGCATGAAACACAATAACAATGTCGCTTTCATCATTACAGCCATGGTAATGCCTGCGCCGGCTTGGTGGCAGGGCAAAGAAAGAACAGCACGTGTCAATATTGCGGTAGTGGGATTGCACCAAATTCCAACATTGCTGGTATGTGAATTTAAATTCGTCGATTAAGAATTTATTTAACCTTAATGAAGTTATTATTTGTCCGTCTCAGAAAAAAATAAAAATATAAAAGACGTAAGATTATTAAGATTGTATTAAATGCTGTAACTGACATATACACTGAAGATACCGAAATCTCGAAAGACATCTATTACGATTTAACTATGCAAAATTATAAAACTTTGTGGCACATTGAAATAAATAATCTTTTGCTACTAAACGTGGTTTTTAATAAACACCATGCCGATGCTGTAAGTATTGCATTACACAATCTTAAATGTCTAGCCAACCTGGACAGTTTTCCCCGATAGTTTAAAAATGGTCTTTGTCAAGTGACACTATTTTTCCCAGTATTGTGCCATGAAATTAAAAGATTTACGATTAGGACGACTTTATTTTCCATCGTGTTTGTATTTTCTTTATAGCGCTGAAGGTTTGCCTGGTACAAGAAACCCGGAACGGAAATTTAAAGCTAATCATGGATGACGAGACACTAAGCAGAGCTCTTTCATATAAAAATGACGAAATTGATATATATTCCTGCTCTCTGAACCACGACAAGCCTTTCAAACGCGTACGCCCATACATGGAACATGTTTTACGTAAGGTAAGAACATATCTAAAACGATTGGACATCGTATTTGTGGCCAATACGTTTGGTTCGACTTATATAACAATTAAATTCTTGATAGGGGTACACTGACGGGCGTGGAGGAAAAGGCAATGTATTCGTCTTTCCAGCCGACCCTCCTGGCAACGGATATACGAACAACATTTACACAATCTGCGTAGGGTCAAAAGGAGTTGACGGAGGACTGCCTGCTAAATCCGAGCCCAACTCAGCAGTCCTTGTTTCTGCCTTTGGCTTTGGAAGGCGTATCAACGACACGCACTTAGTATGTACCAAAAATGTGTTTCAATCTTCATATTATTTTTTCCGTTTTTAATGATTGATACAAACACATGCAACATTAGTTAGCTACGTATTGTACCGACGCACAAGAGGAAACATAAAAGCGCATGCTAATTCAATGTGAATTAAAAATATTATTCATTCTTTCAAATAAGTTTCAATTAACGTTTGACTTATTTTGAAATCAACACAGTATATATTATTACCCGCAAACACAAATTACTTGTTATAAACCGTGTGGTGGATAATTGTGTCGTGTTCTGAGAAAACTGGCTAAAATGCTTGTGCGTAAATAGTCATCCCAGATTAGCCTGTGCAGTCCGCACAGGCTAATCAGGGACGACAATTTCCGCTTTTATGGATTTTTTCGTTTAAATGATGTCTCTTCTAAGCGAAAATCCAGTTTAGGCGGAAAGTGTCGTCCCTGATTAGCCTGTGTGCGGACCGCACAGGCTAATCTGGGATGACAAATTACGCACAAGCATTTTGCCTAGTTTTTTCAGAACACGCCACAGTTCTGTTATGTTGTATGTTAAGTTAACGATGACACACACGGCGCTTGTGATAAAAAGTGTAAAGTGTGAACTCAACTTCGGAGGTTCGTCTGCAACGACCGCCGTCATCTCTGGTGTGGTTGCCCTTACTTTGGAAGCCAAGTAAGTTAACACAAAGCAAGTAGAAAGCATCCAGTTAAAAAAATCATGATCTCGATGAGTCTTGCGTTTTAGAATCACATTGTATGATATAAAAAATGTTTGTCTTTATGGTTTGCTGCTGGTTTAATAATTCAATTATATTCGTTTTTTGCTATTATGTTTGTGATTAATGATTATTGACGATATTGTTTATGTTTATGATAAATATATATTAAGTAGTGTTCTTTTTATGTTCGATGTTAGTTGAGATGACGATATTAAGAATAACAACATCAGAACGAACACCGTTTTAAGCAGTAACCTGTTAGCAGATTTATATTTTTAAACTTATTTACGTGCCCTTTAAATTTAATGAATACCCAACATAATTATAATACGTTATATTGTAGTCAAAATTTAACGACAAGAGACATAAAACATTTGCTTGTTGAATCGGCTGACCACAGAGGACTGAAAGAATCCAGTTCATTTAAGCAAAATGGTGCAGGCTATCATTGTAAGTTTATTTCGGGCTATCAATGTAAGTTTATGGCAGTTTATAATTGTACGTTTAAAGCTTGCTTTCATTGTTAGTTAACGAACCTCACTTATGCATTTGCTATGATGTTTTATTTAATGTTTGAAATATGTGACTTATTTGCGTTAGTTTCTTGTTTTCGTATTTCTGTCGTTTAATTGTTAAGTGACCTATTAACACTTTCTGCGTACGTCGGTTTACCTTCGCAAAGTGCATATGCTGGTAACGGGAAACTGGCCTTTAATTTGAGATGCATGACCACATAAGCAATTCCTTGGTCTAATGAATGTGTCTATTACAAATATTGTAGCCATGCTGGGAATCGAACCAACAACACCTGAACTTCTGATGTGTTGCCCATCGCACGTCAAGCTCAGTTTGCGTACTTAAATTAGAAGCAATACTTGCCGATTGTTTAATAATAATAAGTGACACCATTTTTCAGATCACGATGTATTCGGTTTTGGTTACCCAGTGGCGATTACAATGATTAATTTGGCAAAGTCTTGGAATATACTTCCAGAGCTGTTGTATAACACATATTTATCGAACCTTAATGGGTAATACAATTTTGATTTTTGTGGAATGTAATATTTCCTCAATTCCGATTGTTAATCGAATTTTAATGTTTGATTCTTTGCCGAATAACAGTTAAATAACATAGATTAAACTGCGCAAATAAGAATAATATGCCTGACTTAAGTATTTTTGTTTTAAGGCACCAACAATGTGAGGTCGAACTATATGCTGGGTATAACAGGATAACTAATTGCATTGAACACACGGAGCAAATTCTTGTCAACGTTACGTTTGTGCATCCTGCTAACTATATGGCATCTATCGTAGCAGTTTCCCCTGGAGGCACGCGGTCTATCCTGTTTGAGCGTGCAATATCATCCGATGATCTCATCAATGGGTCAGTTAAGGCAAACTTTTTATCCAACCACTTTTGGGGAGAAAACCCGAATGGCACGTGGGCAATCCATCTACTATCTGAGGCTTGCAATAAAAGCGAAGGTACATGTATTCTAAAAAAAGTACTACTATTGTTTATTAGGCTATGTACTGAAATCGACTTTAATATAAAAAATTGTATCGCACTTAAAGTACTCTTATATTCGGTTAAGCAATATTATTGTGAATATACGCAAAGTATAGCTACAGCTATTACAGCTATAACAGCAATAGAGAAACCTCATAATTGTATTTTGTAATTTTTTATGGAAAACAATAAATGTGCGAACAGTAAAACGATAACAAAAAGTCTAAGGGACAATACATAAGGAAAAATAAAAACTACCACAGGCTTATGTTTTTAATTGATCTATTGGATAACAATATTTTAATCATTTCAGGGAAGAGTTTCATAAAAGATGTGAGCATAACCGTCTATGGTACTGGAACTGGTCGGGGTGTTGGAGAAATGCATTTATCAGAAAAGCTCAGCAATAAAGCTCAGCAATACAGAAACGAAAAGTTCATTCCAAATTACATCCCCTTGGCAATATATGCGGTTTTCTGATTTTGAAACTTACATATCTTATGAAACCGTGTTTTATTAAAGGACTGATTTCATTTTCTTTTTGTGGTTATTCTGTGTGGTTACTTGTTTTATAATGTTTTTGTACTGGGCTGCACCAAGGAAACCTAGATCAACAATTTGCAAAGTATAACATTATTGAATTTATTATTACAGTAAGAATAACACTCAAGAAACATTTTAAGAAAAGCAATTTGTGTCCAGATAACATTGATGATAGTTGTGTGTACTTGGGTAAATATTTCAAATTAACTGAAAAGGTATCCACAACTGTAAACATATTAAATGAGCAAACACTAAGAGCATATTATTCTATCTTATTTTTAGCCTTGTCATAATAGATGTCCAAAACAAACTATATTTTTTTAATTGTTTAGTTACGCAAATTGTACTAAATGGTTCGGAAGTAAGCGGCATAAATGACAACCCTGATATTTATTAATTCTAAAAAACATTATTTTTGTTAAAAAATATACTTTAAGCGTATTGTACCTGATGAATGCGGTATTATTGTTTTGCCTTTATATGCAAACTTAGGGCAATACGCTTTGGAAGTGATTTGTAAATAATGATATCTAATTATTTTACCAAATGTAAAGGAACGGATTAATTTATTAAGCAATTCGAAGTGAACGAACAATGATAGTGCACATCTTTAAAATCAACTTAAGACAACATAAGCTTGGGCTATATGATTAATACAGCATATATTACAGGTGACATTGTATACAGTTAAACTCAAGACTAACACATATATTTGCACCTGAATGGAATAATTTATAAGCATCACATAACAAAAGCATTCTATATGAAAGCTACCTTGATTGCATTCCAAATGCATAGTCCAGTTTCCAAATGAGCAAATGTCTGTTAAGTTCCAATCGTCTTGAAATTGGTGTTAGCTGATAAAATAGATAAACCCGACAAGAACGCAAATGCAAACTTTGTAATTTAAATGTATGTGAATGAAAGATCTCACGGTTTACTGTGTTGACCATTATGTAAGCAATTAAGTACAAAATCAATCATGGCAAAAATGTTATAGAAGCTTTACAACTTAGATGTAAGAATTTTAATCGTTTAGCTGCTGTATAAATGCAGGTTTACTCACAAAATGCACTCTATAGCACAATAGATTATTTGTGTAATGCAAATGTATATTTATTGCATGAAATATCATATTTATTTATATTTATATACGGCTCTGATTCCCTGTCTCGGTCATATTTTTCTTATTCAATTCATGACATCAGAAGAACACACTTTTTAAACCAACTAATGTATCAATACACTCGACCGCGGAACAATTTCCAATATTACATCGCAAATAGTATTTTATTGTTTATTTTGTTTATGTCTCCATTGTTCAATACATAATTAGCTCTTTTTCAAACAAATTCTATTGACACAAATATTTTTTTTAAATATTTATAAACAATTGACATCTGCTACATTAAACAATTGTGTATAAGTTTTATTTAATCAGATGTAAAATCATATCGAAATATTGTTTGGATGCAAGTTCATTAATTATGTTTGTTTAACAGTATTACGTCTTTATAATTGTCCATTTTTTTTGTACTGTCAAAACGCCATCAAGTACTTTCTTTTGGTTTTAAATATTATGTGTGTACCTACTTAAATCCTACCAGTAACAAATGCCATATATTGTTGCTCGCAGTGTTTTTTTCTTATAATATACTACAAACGAATGTGAATTTTGATATGTTTTTTTATACAATATTTAGTCCGATACTTGGAATTTTCATTTGTCTATTTGCCGTGATAAGTTGTGACTCATGATTGGTGATCGCATGTCTTTCACTTAATGATTTATTACTGTGATAATAATACCATCCTTTTGTAAAGTTTGGTTATTTTTCTATCGATTATATTTCTAATAAATTAATTAACACTGGTATGTTGTTTGACATGTGAAATGTGTTTAAAATGTGCACATTATTATGTTATATATACATAATTTAAAAAAGATTGTCATTTGACACGAATGCAGAGCGCCGCAATATTTTGTTTCGTACATCACTTCAACTTCTCCCTTTTACTCACCGAATGAAACGTAGCCATTCATTAATTTCTCGTTAATATTGTAAAATA